>RCUC01123771.1:0-67301 GCA_003697995.1 Taxidea taxus jeffersonii
AGTGCATATTTAAAAAATTTTTATTAACATATAATGTGTTATTGGTTTCAGGGGTGCAGGTCTGTGAGTCATCAATCTTACACAATTCACAGCACTCACCATAGCACATGCCCTCCCCAATGTCCATCACCCAGCCGCCCCATCCCTCCCACCCCCTCCCTTGCAGCAACCCTCTTTGTTTCCTGAGATTAAGAGTCTCTTATGGTTTATTGCCCTCTCTGGTTTCATCTTGTTTCCTTTTTCCCTCCTTTCCCCTATGATCCTCTTGTTTCTCAAATTTCTCATATCAGAGAGATCATATAATAATTGTCTTTCCCTGATTGATTTATTTCACTCAGCATAATACCCTCTAGTTCCATTAACATCATTGCAAATGGCAAGATTTTAGTTGTTTTGATGGCTGCATATTATTCCATTTGTATATATCTACCACATCTTCTTTATCCATTTATCTGTTGATGGATATCTATGCTATTTCCATAGTTTGGCTATCGTGGACGTTGCTGCTATAAACATTTGGGTACACGTGCCCCTTCGGATCACTACATTTGTATCCTTAGGGTAAATACCCGGTAGTGCGGTTGCTGGGTTGTAGGGTAGCTCTATTTTCAACTTTTTGAGGAACCTCCATACTGTTTTCCAGACTGGCTGCCCCAGCTTGCATTCCCACCAACAGTGTAAACAGGTTCCCCTTTCTCCACATCCTCGCCAACACCTGTCATTTCCTGACTTGCTAATTTTAGCCATTCTGACTGGTGTGAGGTATTATCTCACTGTGTTATCTCACAGTGGTTTTGATTTGTATTTTCCTGATGCCGAGTGATGTTGAACACTTTTTCATGTGACTGTTGGCCATCTGGATGTCTTCTTTGCAGAAATATGTTCATGTCTTCTGCCCATTTCTTGATTGGATTATTTGTTCTTTGGGTGTTTAGTTTGGTAAGTTCTTTATAAATTTTGTATACTAGCCCTTTATCTGATATGTCATTTATAAATATCTTCTCTCATTCTGTCAGTTGTCTCTTGGTTTTGTTGACTGTTTCCTTTGCTGTGCAAAAGCTTTGATCTTGATGAAGTCCCAATAGTACATTTTTGCCCTTGCTTCCCTTGCCTTTGACTATGTTTCTAGGAAGAGGTTGCTGCGGCTGAGGTCGAAGAGATTGTTGACTGTGTTCTCCTCAAGGATTTGGCATGATTCCTGTCTCATATTGAGGTCTTTCATCCATTTTGAGTCTTTTTGCGTGTGTGGTGTAAGGAAATGGTTCAGTTTCACTCTTCTGCATGTGGCTGTCCAATTTTCCCAGCACCATTTGTTGAAGAGACTGTCTTTTTCCCATTGGACATTCTTTCCTGCTTTGTTGAAGATTAGTTGACCCTAGAGGTGAGGGTCCATTTCTGGGCTCTCTATTCTGTTCCATTGATCTATGTGTCTATTTTTTGCCAGTACCATACTTTCCTGATGATGACAGCTTTGTAATAGAGCTTGAAGTCTGGAATTGTGATGCCACCAACTTTGGCTTTCTTTTTCAATATTCCTCTGGCTATTCAAGGTCTTTCCTGGTTCCATATAAATTTTAGGATTCTTTGTCCCATTTCTTTGAAAAAAGTTGATGGTATTTTGATAGGGATTGCATTCAATGTGTAGATTGCTTTAGGTAGCATAGACATTTTCACAATATTTGTTCTTCCAATCCATGAATATAGAACTTTTTTCCATTTCTTTGTTCCTTCCTCAATTTCCTTCATGAGTATTCTATAGTTTTCTGAGTATAGATTATTTGCCTCTCTGGTTACATTTATTCCTAGGCATCTTATGGTTTGGGGGTACAATTGTAAATGGGATTGACTCCTTAATTTCTCTTTCTTCTGTCTTGTTGGTTTATAGAAATGTAACTGATTTCTGTGCATTGATTTTACATCCTGACACTTTACTAAATTCCTGTATGAGTTCTAGCAGTTTCAGAGTAGAGTCTTTTGGGTTTTCCACATAAAGCATCATATCATCTGCCAAGAGTGAGAGTTTTACTTCTTCTTTGCTGATTCTGATGTCTTTTATTTCTTTTTGTTGTCTGATTGCTGAAGCTAGGACTTCTAGTACTATGTTGAATAGCAGTGGTGATAGTGGACATCCCTTTCGTGTTCCTGACCTTAGGGGAAAAGCTCTCAGTTGTTTCCCCATTCAGAATGATATTCGTTGTGGGTTTTTCACAGATGGCTTTGATGATATTGAGGTATGTATCCTCTATGCCTACACTGTGAAGAGTTTTGATCAAGAAAGGATGCTATACTTTGTCAAATGCTTTTTCAGTATCTACTGAGAGTATCATTTGGTTCTTGCTCTTTCTTTTATTAATGTATTGTATCACATTGATTGATTTACAGATGTTGAACCAACCTTGAAGCCCAGGAATAAATCCCACTTGGTCATGGCGTATAATCCTTTTAATGTACTGTTAGCTCCTATTGGCTAGTATTTTGGTGAGAATTTTTGCATCCATGTTCATCAGGGATATTCGTCTGTAATTCTCCTTTTTGTGGGGTCTTTGTCTGGTTCTGGGATCAAGGTAATGCTGGCCTCATAAAGTGAGTTTGGAAATTTTCCTTTCATTTCTATTTTTTTGGAACAGTATCAGGAGAATAGGTACTAATGCTTCTTAAATGTTTGGTCGAATTACCCTGGGAAGCCGTCTGGCTCTGGGCTCTTGTTTATTGGGAATTTTTAAAAAGATTTTATCTATTTATTTGACAGAGAGAGATCACAAAGAGGCAGAGAGGCAGGCAGAGAGAGAGAGAGGAGGAAGCAGATTCCCTGCTGAGCAGAGAGTCCAATGTGGGGCTCGATCACAGGACCCTGAGATCACCACCTGAGCTGAAGGCAGAGGCTTAACCCACTGAGCCATGCAGGCGCCACTGTTGGGAGATATTTGATGACTACTTCAATCTCCTTACTGGTTATGAGTCTGTTCAGGTTTTCTATTTCTTCCTGGCTCAGTTTTGATACTTTATATGTCTCTAGGAATGCATCTATTTCTTCCAGATTGTCAAATTTGCTGACATATAGTTGCTCAGAATATGTTCTTATAATTGTATTTCTTTGGTGTTGGTTGTGATCTCTCCTCCTTCATTCATGATTTTATTTATTTGGGTCCTTTCTCTTTTCTTTTTGATAAGTGTGGCCAGGGGTTTATTGGTCTTATTAATTCTTTCAAAGAACCAGCTCCTAGTTTCATTGATCTGTTCTACTGCTCTTTTGGTTTCTATTTCATTGATTTCTGCCCTGGTCTTTATTATTTCTCTTCTCCTGCTGGGTTTAGGCTTTATTTGCTGTTCTTTCTCCAGCTCCTTTAGGTATAGGGTTGGGTTGTGTATTTGAGACCTCTTTTGTTTTTTCAGAAAGTCTTGTATTGCTATATACTTTTCTCTCAGGACTGCCTTTGCTGAATCCCAAAGATTTTGAACAGTTGTGTTTTCATTTTCATTTGTTTCCATGAAATTTTTAATTCTTCTTTAATTTCTTGGTTGGCCTATTCATTCTTTAGTAGGATGCTCTTTAGTCTCCATATATTTGAGTTCTTTCCTACTTTCCTCTTATGGTTGAGTTCTAGTTTCAAATTATTGTGGTCTGAAAATATGCAGGGGATGATCCTCCTCTTTTGGTATCAGTTGAGACCTGATTTGTAACACAGGATGTGATCTATTCTGGGTAATGTTCCATGTGCACTAGAGAAGAATGTGTATTCTGTTGCTTTGGTATGGAATGTTCTGAATATATCTGTGATGTCCATCTGATCCAATGTGTCATTTAATGCCTTTATTTCCTTGTTGATCTTTTGCTTAGATGATCCATCCATTTCAGTGAGGGGGGTGTTAATGTCCCCTACTATTATTGTTGATGTGTTTCTTTGATTTTGTTATGAATTGGTTTATATAGTTGGCTGCTCCCATGTTAGGGGCAGAGATATTTAAATTTGTTAGATCTTCTTGTTGTATAGACCCTTTAAGTATGACATAGTGTCCTTCCTCATCTCTTATTATAGTCTTTGGCTAAAAACTGAATTTTTATGATATAAGTATTGCTACCCCAGCTTTGTTTTGATGTCCATTACCATGGTAAATTGTTTTCCACCTCCTCACTTTATTTTTTTTTATTTGTTTCTTTGACAGGGAGAGAGATCACAAGTAGGCAGAGAGGCAGGCAGAGAGAGAGAGCAGGAAACAGGCTCCTCACTGAGCAGAGTGCCCGATGCAGGGCTTGATCCCAGGACCCTGAGATCATGACCTGAGCCGAAGGCAAAGACTTAACCCACTGAGCCACCCAGGCACCCCTTACCCCCTCACTTTAAATCTGGAGGTGTCTTTGGAACTAAAATGAGTTTCTTACAGACAGCATATGGATGGGTCTTGGTTTTTTATCTGTTCTCATACCCTGTATCTTTTGATTGGGGCATTTAGCCCATTTACACTCAGGGTAACTATTGAAAGACATGAATCTAGTGCCACTGTGTTGTCTGTAAGGTGACTGTTACTGTATATTGTCTCTGTTCCTTTCTGGTCTACTACTTTTAGGCTTTCTCTTTGCTTAGAGGCCCCCTTTCAATATTTCCTGTAGGGCTGGTTTGGTGTTTGCAAATTCTTTTAGTTTTTTGTTGGTCCTGGATGCTTTTTATCTCTCCTTCTATTTTCAATGACAGCCTAGCTGGCTATGGTATTCCTGGCTGCATATTTTTCTCATTTAGTATGCTGAATATATCATGCCAATCCTTTCTGGACTGCCAAGTCTCTGTGGATAGGTCTGCTGCCAAATATTTTCACCATTGTATGTTACAGACATCTTCTCCTGAGCTGCTTTCAGGATTTTCTCTTTGTCTCTGAGACTTGCAAGTTTTCCTATTAGATGATAGGGTGTTGACCTATTTTTATTGATTTTGAGGGGGGTTTTCTGTGCCTCCTGGATTTTGATGTCCTTTTCTTCCCCAAGTTAGGGAATTTCTCTGCTACAGTTTCCTCTAATATACCTTCTGCCACTCTCTCTCTTTCTTCTACTTCTGGGATCCCAGTTATTCTAATATTGTTTTTTCTTAAGGTATCACTTCTCTCTCAGATTCTTCCTCTCGTGATCCAGTAGTTATTTGTCTCTCTTTTGCTCAGCTTCTTTATTCTGTCATTTGGTCTTCTGTATCACTCATTCTTTCTTCTGCCTCATTCATCCTAGCAGTAAGAGCCTCCATTTTTTTACTGCACCTCATTAATAGCTTTTTTAAATTTCAAGTTGGTTCAATTTTAGTTCTTTTATTTCTCCAGAAAGGGATTTCATTTCTCCTGAAATAGGTTCTTTAGTATCTTCTATCCTTTTTTCAAGCCCAGCTAGCATCTTTATAATTGTCATTCTGAATTCTAGTTCTGACATATTGCTAATGTCTGTAGTGATTAGGTCCCAAGCAGTTGTTACTGCCTCTTGTTTCTTTGTTTGTTTGTTTGTTTTGAGGTGTTCCTCTCTCTTTTTATTTTGTCCATAGAAGAATAGATGAATGAGAGAACAAGATGCTAAAAACAACCCCAGAAAAATTTACATTAACCAAATCAGAAGAGGCTGGAAACTGGGGAGAGATGAAAGGAAAAACAAATGATTAGGTTGGTGAATATAACAGAGCCACACAGTTGATTTTGGGTGTATTTTGGTCTATTAGAAGAATCTGCCTCCCAAAATTTTGAAGAAAGAAAAAGTTATATGTATACAAAAATAAGGGTAAACATGATGAAGGGATGGAATATGAATGTAAAGATAAAAATTTAAAAAAGATTTTAAAAAATATTTTATTTAATTTATTTGAAAGAGATAGAGAATGAGAGTGAGCAAGCATGAGAGAAGGAAGGTCAGAGGGAAAAGCAGACCCATTGCTGAGCAGGGAGCCTGATGCAGGACTCCATCATCTTCATGGCCTGAGCTAAAGGCAGTCACTGAACCAACTGAGCCACCCAGGCACTTGCAAAGTAAAAAGGATTTTAAAAAATGAATTGATAAGGTAATAAGTGAGTTGAAAAAAAAAGAAAAAAAAAAAGAAGATGAGAATGTGATCAAGTTGGAGACTAGAACAAAGTCATACTCTAGACTTAAGGTATATTTTGGTTTGTTAGAAGAAATCACATCCCAAAATTTTAAAGAAAGAAAAAATATGTTTACAAAAAATAAGGCTAAATACAATGAAGGGATAGAATATGGCTACAAGAATGAAAATTATAAAGGATTTTTAAACAGGTATTGATAACCTAAAATAATTAAAATAGGTTAAAATAGGAAAGAGGAAAATTCAAAAAAGAAAAAAAATTTAACATTGAAAGACTAAAGAATCGGGATGCCTGGGTGGCTCAGTTGGTTGAGCGGCTGCCTTGGGCTCGGGTCATGATCCCAGCGTCCTGGGATCGAGTCCCACATCTGGCTCCTTGCTCGGAGGGGAGCCTGCTTCTCCCTCTGCCTCCGCCTGTGCTCGCTCACTCTCTCCCCCCCTCTCTCTCTGACAAGTAAATAAATAAAATCTTTTTTAAAAAAACGTTAAAAAAAAAAAAGACTAACGAATCATGGGATAAAAGCCATGAATTCTATGTGCTGCTTTCCCGAAGCTCATTGGTTGGTGAACTTGGTCTTGGCTGGACGTTCTTGCTGATCTTCTGCGGGAGGGGCCTGTTGCGGTGATTCTCAAGTGTCTTTGCGGGAGGCGGAACCGCACCTTCCTTGCCAGGGGCGGGGCTAAGCAATCTGCTCGCGTTCGCGCTCAGAGCTTTTGTTCCCTGAGCGCCTTCCGTACCGCTTTGGAGGCCGGGAGTGAAGATGGCGGCGCCCAGTCTCCGGCCGCTCCTCAGTCGCCCTCGGAGAGAAGCCGTGGGTCCCTCCGTCTCCTGGGTGTCCGCCGCGCTCCGCTGCCCCGGCCTGTGACCGAGCGTGTCTGTCCCCGGCGCGGCCCGCGTGGCGTCTGCAAACCCAGCGGATTCCTGCCACGCAGCCCCGCTGCTCCTCCCGGACAAGGAGGGCGGGTCTCCCCGGACCTGCCGCTTGTGGGGTCTCTGCTCGGAGACCGGCGGCCCGACTGTGCCTCGGAGCGCGGCGTAGGGCAACCCCGAGCGCGGAGCCCCGGCCTCGGCTCCGTGTGTGCCCCCGGCTGCCCCGCCCGGACCCCGTGTGCCTGCGACCCTGAGGGCCCCGCGGCCCCCGCGAGGGCTCCCCCCGCTGAGCCTCTGGAGCGCCGGCCCTCGGCGGAGCAGACGCGTCGTGGTGCGGCCGCGGCTCGGCGCCCGCCGGTAAGTGGCTGCGGAGGCTCCGTCCCCTCACGGTCTGTCTGCGCCGGTGCCGCCTCCGAGTGGCGTCTGCGCGCGCCCGGCCTCCCCGAAAGTGCTGCTTTCCTGCTCCCGGACTTGCTGCTGCGCCTCCCCGCGGCCTCCCGGCGGGCGGGCGGCGTTGGGGCCGCGGGGACCGTGTGGCTTCCTCCCGGGGCCGCGACGTCCGGGTCTCCTGCCGCACGCCGTCCTGTCGGGCGATTATTTTAATTACGGCGTTTGTTGGCTTAGGGGAAGCCGTTTTCTGCAGAGAGCTCTCCTGAGCGGACGGGTACGTGCTGCAGTCCTCTTCCTGGGGAGACAAGTGCCCGGCGCTGCTTCCCGCCGTGTGCTGTGTGTGGATGACCGCTGCGGGTGGCGGCCTTGCTCTGGGGACGGCTGTTCTTCCGGGAAGGAGTGCGGCCTTCTTCCTGCCGGGGGATGGCCAGGTGCTGGTGACTCCACACGGGAGGCATGTTACGGCTCCTCGCAAATAATGGAGGGGTGCTAACGACCACCTGCGTGCGGTGTGCTTATGCTCCCGGTTACCCAGAGAGGTCAGTCCTACTGCTGGTTTTCGGGTCGCGGGCTCGTAGACTGACGGCCCCAGCTGGCAGGGGGCTGCACTGAGATTCGAACCCGCTCTCATCGGATTCCGCTGCTCCACCCGCGCCCGGGTTCAGGGGTTGTGTCATCAGAACCTCATGCCGGCACTTCTCAAACCGTGGGCCTCGGCTCGCTAGCGTCACCTTCATACTTGTGAAAAGTGCGGCGTCTCAGGCTAACTCAGACTGTTGAAGCAGAAACTCTGAGGGCCAAGCCCGAGGGTTTCTGCTCCAAAGCGTTCCAGATGGGATCACACCGCCTCTGTGCCGGACCGTCTAGCCAGAGCTCCCGCAGCCCCACGGGGCACGCATCCTGTCTGCTGTCCTTGTCCTAGCGTCACCACTTGTTGGAAAGCTCTTCCTTATGTGGGAGTATGGTTTGCTTCTCTTCCTTGTTCCCTCGTCGGTTCCGGTTAGCCCTTTGCCCCGTTGACAGGACAGCGGACTGTAGCTGATGAATCTGACGTGATCTAGAGCAGAAAATTGCCGAGGTATGGAGAAGAGTTTGTCTGATGGAACATGGGCAGTTTGAATGCCAGCTGCTGCTTCTCTGCACTCCCCAGAGATGCATTCTTCTTTGTCCCACAAATAAGATAGAAAAGGAACATTTTTGAAAAAGGGAAAAAAATAAAGGCTGAGTTGTCAGGGTTCCAGGGTCTACTGTTTCTTCAGGGAGTAGTCTTTCTAGAAGCTCTGGACCTGGGAGATATTTTGTTTGTTCCAAAGTCACAGGTATAAAGGTCAGGTATAAAGTCTGTCCGGAAGAGCAAAGTGAGCCACTGAGACTTGAGCAAGCCTTCCGAGCAGGGTGGGGCTCGGCACTCTACAGGTACATAGGCCAGAGTGGCAGGAGAGCTCAGAAGACCAGAGATCAGGTGTGATGATGTGCCTGGAGACCTACAGGTGGGGTTCATGTACTCCTTTTGTAAACTGGCTGCCCCAGGAAACAAAGCTACTACAACTGCAGTGTGTGCCATGTTGGGGGAAAAGGAGTGAGGGAAAAGGGATGGGGGCTGGGGATGGCTAGAAAGTCAACCCAATAATGCATTATTGAGTTGACTTCTACTAAATACAGCTAGTTGGGCTCACCTGGAAAGCTGGACATTTGCAACTTAGGACAGGAATTCTTGAGGGAGAAAGACAACTTGCCCCCTGGTTTCCATCTCCCATCTGTCAGAGGTCTACCCATAGAGCCTTAACATCCTCAGACTCTGGGTCATGGAGATGTGGGCTTCATGTTTGGTCCTATAGTGTCCTGTTCTTCATGTTCAGCAGGATGGGAGATGAGAGGCATTTGGTGCAGGCAGGAACTGAGACACTGTCAGATTTTCCCTGCACAAAATCAGAACCCAGGCAGCGCTGGTGGCTGCGGTGGCTCCGGGAAGAGTCAGGTGAGGCTGGGGGGCTTCAGATGGCTCAGATGTTTCTGATACATCACCCTTAAAGTAATTTTGAAAAAAAAAATTCCTTCTGGATTTTATAAGGTTGCTATCTAAATGTTTTCATCATCAGTCTAAATAATGGTAAAGGATATCATTCCCAGCTTACCCTAAATGTCGATTGACATTTAAAACAAAATTGGGTGCTGATATGGTATGATGAACAAGACTCTTCCTCCATCCATGTGGAAAACAACAGAAACACCTGGACCTACTTTAAAATAAAACCCCACTATCCAAAGGTACAAGAGGGTAAACAGAAGTGCACAGGCTCTGGAGGGAAGTTCATACTGGCCTGGAGAGGGAAGACTGGATTATACAAATAAGTTCCTGTCTGGGGCTTCTTGCTTGGGGCTAAGTACAGTCTATGTGGCAGCAGCACATATGACAAAACTTGCAATTTTCCAGGCCGAGAGAATAAGAAAAACATCAGGAAGCTAAATACCAAAGGGAGTGGCGAGAACCACTCTTTTCAGAGGGAAGGAACCAGAGAGGGACCCCCCACCCCCAAAAACCATCTACCCACATCTCTGACTGACTCCCGAGCTGCATATGGACAGAACAGACAGGAGAAAAATTTCATTACATATGCATGTCTTGAAACAGGTGAAGTTATGATTTTTCAGTTTGTCTTGAATGGATATTACTTATTGCTAGTGTTGGTAATATTCCTATTTGTATAGGTATAAATATGGAGAAACTTCATTCATGTAAGTAAGTGGATGGAACTGAAAGAGGGGTCATGTGGGTAGCAGTCAGTAATTGTTACTAAAAATGATTTTTCATGATCCATCAACTAAGGTTTTCAATTCTGTACAAAGCAAAGAATTGGAAACCACTCGTGTAGATTCTTTTCTGTCATTAGAGACGCTCACTTTTGTATCATACATACAAATTTAAGATTGTCACCTTGTTTGGTGTCCTGGGTTTCTTTTCTTTTTTACACTCTGGGGTAATGCACTGAAGTAAGTTTAGGAGTAACTTTCCTTACATTAAGGTGGACAAGTGTGATTAGTGGTCGAGGAAAACAGCATGAGCAACCACACTGTCACCCATATCAATTAGGGAACAGTTCAGACAGAAATTGAGGATCTGGAAATTGATTCTGGTGAGACTACACGCTGATATATACTTCCTAGAAATGTTTTATGTATGTGAATGCATACTCCAGTTTGACATCTTAGAGAATCAGGGAGCCAAAACCACCCACTGCATAAGAGACCATGGAGAAAGTTTAGGGTTAGGAATCTGGTTTTTTACCTGCAAAGGTCAGAAAAAAAGAAAAACAACCCTCGGATTTATTGCAGCCAACAGATTCATGTAAAACAGGGAAAACTTGGGCTGGTCCAGATTAAGACAGGACCCAAAGGCCAACTGAAAATGGTAAAGTCTTGGCTATCCCAAGATGGAGAAAAAAATAGTTTCTCATTTTAGCAGCATAAAGCATAACTGCACAAAAATGCAAAAACAAAAAAACACAAAGAAAGGAAGATAAGATTAATCAAAGGAGCAATACTTGTGGCTAAGGGTAGAAAGACACTTTGTTTAGATACTGGATTTGAATGAGTGCACTGGAGTCTGAAGAAGCCTGTTAGTATCTAGAGATACTAACAGTACCAGAAGAAAATTACCTGTTTTAGTGAGGTTCAACTAAGGACTTCAGTAGAAGGTGAAGCAAAAAAAAACATTCAGAGCCAAAGAGGTAGTAATGGCACATGACTGAGTTCATCAAGTGATCGAATGAAGAGCTACTTTTGACAAAACTAGTGCAGAAAGTTGGGTTCAGGCTTATGCTATCCTGTACCTTCTACATCATCCTCTTGCCGTGCCTGGGACTCTGAATTGAAAAGAGATTTTGTCGGATGATGGCTAAGCTTCCTTCCAGTTCTAACACCCCGTGAGAGAACACTAGGCAAACGTTCGTAGCAGCATTGTTTATGGTAGCCAAAAAGTGGAAATCGATGGAATGTCCATCAACCGATAAGGATAAATGAAGGTGGTATTCAATGAAATATTATTTGCAATAAAAGAGGGACGGAGTTTTGACATACGCCACAACATGGATGAACTTTGAACACATGAGGCTAAGTAAGAGAAGCCAGACAAAGAGGACCACATATCGTATGATTGCACATGTGTGAAATGTCCATAAGAGGCAAATCTGTAGTGACAGGAAGATGAGTGGTTGTCTCAGCTGGGAGTTGGGGAGAAATGAGGATGACTGCTAATGGGTACAGGGTTTCTTTTTAGAATGATGAAAATGTCCTAAAATTGGCTGTGGCGATGATTGCACAACTCTGTGAATATACTAAAAACTATGGGATTGTACAGTTTAAATGGGTGAATTGCCTGGTATGTAAATTATCTCATAAAGTTGTTATTTTTTTTTAAAGTTAGGAAAGGAATTTTAAGTGGAGAAAAGAGCTTAGATCCTGGCATAGACATAGGACAGAGCATTGAAAGGAGAAAAAAAGCCAGGAGTAGCACCTGGAGGGGGGGGGGACTGGACACGACTCTGTGGGGAGGACGGGGCAGACAGCCAGCGACACAAGGACAGTGGGTGTGTGGTGGTGGGTGAGGATGCTGGTGGGCTATGCCCCGAAATGGAAAAGGGAGCACTGATTGAGAGCACTCTTCTCTGCTTCAGGCTTTGCCTCTGACCAGATTTGCACTTGGGTATGTCTTCCCGAATGGGTACCCTCGCCCCCAATTCCCATACCCATATCCAGGCAGCTAGAGGCACAATTTTTCTCTCAGTTCTTTTGAATTCTTGTTAAAGTGTCTTCTTCCCAGCTTCTGCATCTTTTGACATAATGTCTTTCTCCTCTTTTTCTTCTGTGCTTACCGGGTATTTTCTGTCTCCTTGGCATAGGCTATTTCTTGTTATTGAAAAGTCAGCCTTGACTTTTTTTGTATTTCATTTATTCTTCCCTTGGGTTCTTTGTGACCTTATCTAGAGAATTATTATATGTAAATGTGCAGATTCACTAATACACTTAAAACGAGGGAAACCAGTATACCAGGTGCTACTAAGATGAAAAACTGTATGTGATAAAAATAAGGACAAAGCAATGTGACATTTTATTTTCAAACATTTGCACAAGCAAGAACTTCAGAGCCTCCTTGAAAGATTTTCTTTTCTGTATTCTTATTTATTTTTTTATGGTATTAAG
The DNA here is from genome assembly GCA_003697995.1 of Taxidea taxus jeffersonii. Classification (NCBI taxonomy): domain Eukaryota; kingdom Metazoa; phylum Chordata; class Mammalia; order Carnivora; family Mustelidae; genus Taxidea; species Taxidea taxus. The sequence continues at coordinate 12,526 of RCUC01123771.1, forward strand.
GGCACAGATTTATGTCTTAGAGTTTGTCCAAAGAATCCCCTAGATTTTATCCAACTAAAACCAAGGCTAGATTTCGCTTTCACGTGTCCAGTGCTGACAGTGTAGTGAAGACAGTGAGAGGATGCTGCTGGCTCTCGTGAGACACACAGTCCAGCAAGAGAGACAGATATTAAGCAAATGGTCACACGATTCTCACAGGTAATTATGTAATTAAAACTAGGATATGTTAGGTATTGTTTTAGGATTCCTCCTCTCTTGCCTTTCCTCCATGTACTTGCTAAAGAAGCCCATGAAAACTATTGGAGGGGAATTCCAAATCATTGAATATTTGAAAAGATAGAAAATTTAAACCTTTCAAGTAAGTGCTTTAATGAACTCAAGGAGAGGTGGCCCTAGTTTAATGACTAGATCCCTCACTTGTAACAAGCAACATTAAAAAAAAAATTAGTGGCTTTTAATTCGAGTATAACCTATGTAGGGAAAAGCATAGAGATCAGTGAATTTTTACAAGCTGAATACAGCTGTATAACCAGAATCTAAGTCAAGAAACAGAATGTTGTTAGGACCTCTGTAACTTCATACATGCCCACTTTCTCCACCGAAGTCATTTTATAAGGGGACAGTATTTTGGAGCGCTTGCTACGTGCCAGGCTCCGTGTGAAGTCTTTTACACATCCCATGTCATGTGAAGAGCAATTTGTTTTCTCTCTTGTGTATGTTGAATTATTCCCTGGGAATCTAGTTGACACCAGTCATTTAATTAGCAAGCCCCTCCTTCCCAGAGAGCCAGGAAAGTACCCTTCAGCCACACAGGTAGGATTCTTGCCATTCCGTGCTGCTGGAGATTTTCCACAAGTGCAGAAAATTTCCATGATGGAGAGGCTTTGGAGCCCATCAACAGAAGCAGACAAGTTGCAGTTTCTCTGGATGGCTCTGGGCCAGGTTTTTTAATGTGCTGTTCTGCCTCTCCTTCTTCCCCGAGGAGAAATCTGTGTCTGTCTCCACTCCCTGCACAAAGTCGTCCTTAAGCATAACTAAGACTGACTTGCTCATTTATCTGAGTAGTGAAGCCACTCTGGGGTAAGCGTTTCTTAATCACTCTGCAGAAATTCACATCCCGTATTTGGGGCATCATCTCTCTGAATTCTGGGGGCTTGTGGCAGGGGACTGCAGTGGGGTTTTAAAGAACCTGGCTGGGGGGCGGGTGGAAGGATCTGAAGGGCCCCAAGAAAAACAGAGACCGAAAGACACCTACTGCACAAAGGAGGGAGGTCTGGCTTTCATGGGACAACATTAAGGAAATTTAGCGGTGGGCGTTTTCTGCTTTAAAGACCAACCTAAGCCAGAAAGCAGGAGCAAGAACTGGAAACTTAATATTGTTATCAGTTGTACAAGGTGCTATGGGGGACAGAATGTGTCAGGGAGCTGACGCCCCCGGACCTGTGCTGATAAGGCTTGTCTGTGCAGAGGACAAAGTGGCTGAGCACCTCTTACTGTGGTGCCTGTGTGGTTCAAGAAGTGGGGTGTTTGGAGATTAATAAAACACCATAGGCAGTGGTAAAAGGGAAAACCTCCCCTACGGTCTCATCAAGAGATAAAAATCTCTTTATTGTAAAAACAATATGTGAACAATCAACAAGCAAGCTACCTCTAGCTGGTCCAGACAGAATTCCAAAGTCCCCAAACAGCTCACGTCTTCATGGGAGGCATCGAACGCCCCAGAAACAATGTGACAGTCTCCGCTTTGGGGAGAGCTCCAAGTCTGACCAGGCCTTCCATGGAACCACACAGTCAGGCATCCCCCAGGTCCTCAGTGCAGACTACACAGTGATTTTCCCCCACGATTTGTTGTCTCTGGCATCATGAATGGTGGTGTCAAATGTTTTCTCCCTCCTTGAGCTCCAATCCCAATGCCCTGTTTCTTGCATTGTGGGGAGACAAGTTTGTGCCTTCCCTTGCTGAGAATTCGGAGGTCACTGAGCAAGCCCTTCCTCACTTTCCTTTACTACTTTTCCTCCTCCCTGCCCCAGTCTTGGCACATGTCCTTTGTTGATTTTCTCCTGATTTTCTGTTCCAAAAGACAAAAGCCCTTCCTGTGCCCCCAAACCATTCTCTGTGCTTTGTTCCTGGGGACTATGTTTCCTCTATCATTGGTCTCTTTTCATATTTTTTGTTTTAAACTTATTATAACAGTTTTCAAACATAGACAAAAGTGGAGAGAATAAAATAATGATTCCCCATGGACCCTTCATCCAGATTCAGTGATTGTAATATTTTGCCACATTTTATGCAAATTCCATCATTATCTCAAAAATGTCTTTTTACAACCAGTTTGTTTAAATTAGGATTCAAGTAGGGCTCATATATTATATTTGATTGCTATGTCACTTCATTTTAATCTAGTCAAGATCATTTTCCCAGCCCCCTTTTACTTCCTGTCATGTTACTGACTTGTTGAAGAAAGCAGGTCAGTTCTGTAAAATGTGCCATAATCTGAATTTTTCTGATTGCTGCTTCTTGGAGTAGTTTAACGAGGTACTTATTATCCTGTATTTTCTATAACCTGGAAATCAGACCTAAAGGCTGATTAGTTTCCTTCTTCCCCACCCTCTTACTTCTCTTTTGTGACCTACGTCACACCCAAATGGGTCGTGGCTCTTCATCTGAGTGCTTGCTTGTGGTCTCTGTGTTCTCTGGACCTCTCTCCCATCACAGCTCCACTGTAGGGCAAGCGGCCTGCATTGGTTTCCTCCGCTGGTTCACATACATTTTCCCCCAACTCATCTCTGTTCTCTGCCCTGACCGTGTACAGAAATGATTTCTTGAACAACAAGACCCATGACTTCTTGTTAGTGTTGTAATAAATGCCATCGCCGTCACCAGCTGCCAGGTCCCATTTCAAGCCTTTAGCAATTTCCAAGTGCTCTCCCTCCATGGTGGTTTTACAAGTACTGTCCTTTCCGATTCTTGGTCTCAGGACCCTCACACTTCCCTGATCACCTTTATGTGATGGCTGTGGCATCTTTTTGTCTGGAGCTCTGACCTACTCCACTGAGCTCCAAATCTGGGTCTCCTTTTTCCTCACAAGCAATTTTATCTCTAGATGATTCCGCACACCTTAAACTCAGTCTGTCTCCGTCATATTGTCCGATCTCACTGTCAGCTCTTCCTGGTGGCACCTTCTCTAATCTTTCTAGGAAGAATTAATCACGTGCCTTCGTGTTTCATACCATGGTGGTGTGATCTTCTACAGACCGACTCTTACTGTCATGGGTTGTGTGTATGTCTCTGCTTCTTCTACTGATTGTGAACTTCTTGAGGACAGGATTCGGGTTTCCTGTGGCAGTTTGTTAACTAATTCTATGTATTATTTATGGGTTATCTACTATGGTCAAGGCACTATACTTGGTAGCCTTTGGATCTGAAATAGTAAAACCTTGGAACAAGAAAGGCGTAAAGGGCCAGCAGCAACGGTACATGTTGGCTAACGCACTATTAAAGTTATTTCCTCTTTAAAGCACTTGGCCAGTCTCTTCATTTGAGCATTGCTATAATCCTTTGAGGGAGTTGCTATTATTAGGTCATTTTATGGATATAAAATTGAGACATAGAGAGGTTGAGAGAGCTGCCAGAATCCCAGAAAGGGGCAAGAAGCTGTTAGACAAAGTTGGTTCTGCTCGGCCAGTGAGTGGAGGCTAGTGTTGTGTAGAGTCAAGGCAAGAGAAGTATCCTTAGAAATCGACAGATAAGGACACTTAGACTAGGAAATTAGAGCGGTTTGGTAGCAGAGACCAAGAGTTTTCTTTAATTTTCTATAAATTGTAATGTGATACCAAGATGTTCAAACCATCCTCAATTGCTATTTCCATCAAGTCCTCAGCGAAAATACCCTTCAGATGTAGTTATAAATAGCTTTGTGAGTCTGTTGGGCTCAAACTGAAAATTACAGTCAAAGTCTATTCAGAGTGGGCAAATCAAGAAGCAGATCCACTTAGAGAATGCTGTTTTCAAAGAAAGATCATCCTCCTCTGGGGGTGTTCTGGATGGCACTTGGGCCTTGGGGCTGGGCAAGGTGGGGAGGGGGCACAGAAGAGATTCCTGGAGGGATGGGAGTTTCGTCTTGTTTTGTGAACTGTTCTGTCCCTTTTTCTTAAGCAGTGATTGGCACATGCCATGTGTTCAGTGAAGACTTGTTGAATGAACAAGGGAATAAATGAGTGAGTGATGGAGAAGTACAGATAGAGCATGGAGGAAATCCTGTGTAATGGGCACTCAGCAATTACATGTGAGGCTGAATGGAACGGGGCCCTCACCAAGGCATGAAATAGAACAAAAATAGCAAGAGCAACACCAGAAGGGCTTGAATGAGCTAATAAGGAGGTGGTGAAAGCCAAACCTGCCTCAGCTCGTGGTGTTGGTCTATGAGGGCTTGTGGAGTATTTTAAGTTCTGTTGCCAGCATAGAGTGTCTTTTCAGATGCCTCCTCCCCAGACCCCTCCTGGCGCTCCTCCCCTCACCCATTATAAGGTGGTTCAAATGGAAAAGCCAAAGGTTTTCACCCTCATCAAGTCTCATCAGAGAGAGTGGGTGATATCAGAAGAGAACAAAGACTCAGTTGTTCGAGAACCTGCAGCAAGACTGCTGAAGGAGAGAAGAGATGTGAGCTTTCCCTGAGGTCCTGGGAGAGGAAGGCATTTGGGAAACCCTCTTCTTTACTATTTCTAAGGTCACATCTCTTCATGCCATTACCGCATATTTTTGCTGCTTGCGTCATTTTGCTGCTTGACCCAACTTGCCAGTAATGGCTGTGTATCTGTCAGGCTGGTACCTTCTCATGTGTGGGAGGGTATGTCTGCACGTAGAACACGACTTTTCTATTCTCTCTTGGTGCCTTGCATGGGGGAACCTGTCTCTCTCCAGAATGGCTGGTGAAAGCTTATCCCTCTAAAAGCCCTACTATGTGGTATCAACTCAACTTCAAAGACCTTGCCAACCTACTCAGGTAGAGTTAACGACACTGCCTCCTTGGCTCTCTGGTTTCTGTGTACGATTCCATCAATTATTGCATGGATGGTTGAATGAATGAAAGAATCCAAAAATCTTACTCTTCTGGGTAACTCCAGAAATTTGCACAATATGTGACCCAGTAAACACAACATCACATACATCACGGAAGCTCAATAAATGTGCAACAATACTGAGCTTCACCTTCCTTTCTCCTCTCTTCTTCCTGACCTGAGGTTACAAGACGTTAACAGCAGTGGGAACTGGAGGGAGCCTCTGCTCAGTTCTGCCACTCAATATAGACGTCTTCTGTAGGAGTTTTGTTGTCTCTTTTGAACATCTCCTGTGATGGGATGCTCACTATTTCATAATACGGTCTGACCATTTTGGACTGCTCAAATTGTGAGCAAAGTGTTTTTTATATGTATATATGAGCTTAAAATTGCCTTTCTGTAAATTTTACCTACTGGTCCTATTTCCCCCCTCACTCTACACTGAGAGCTGTTTAAAGTAAGATTGATCTCCCTCCGATTGACCGTCCTCTGATATTTGAAAACAACTGTCGTCCTCCACTTAATATTTTCTATTTCAAAACTGGACTGTTCTGTGTTCAAGCAGACTTTAATAGCCCATCGTACCATATGGTTTCTAGGCCATTCCTTTCCCTTGTCTTTCAACTTTAACTTCTAGTTAGTCAATGTAACTTGTACAGCCTAGTACTCAGAACTGGCTCTATGGTGCCAAGAAGGCCAAAGTTATAGGTATGATCACTGTTTCCATTTTTGGGCCTTCTGAGTGCCAAGGTCGTGCTAGGGACTGAGTACTTGGAGATGTCAGGGCCTGCCCTCAGCAAGTACCTGGAAGAGAAGACGTGCTTCACACTGAAACTCTCTCTGAGACCCGGTTTATCTGGTGCATCTTTTCATGCAATGACAAGAGAATTCTCTCAAAACCCTGGCTTGGATAAAGGAATGTCTATCTCTTGTTGGTCTTTTTTTAACTGAGTGAACTAGAATGAGTGAAAGTGCGCAGGGTGGGTGAAGGGTGGTGACATCTAGACCTGCCTTCACTGGCAGGGATTGAGGAGGCTGTGTGTCAAGGGACATGGCTGGGTGTCAAAGCCAGGGGATCCCTGGTGGACAGGAGAGGTCGGCACAGCATCGTGTTGATTTCCGGCATTTACGGAGAGTGTCTAGGTTGGGTACTCTTCACTTCGAGAAAGATAACTCCAGCTGCATGTGAGGTCGACTGTAGTCTGTGGTGTTACCTGCAGGTGTCCACGTGTGAAGGCAGGCAGGTACCCAGTGTAGAGCAGGTGTCAGGGGTCAAGCACTGAGAGATGTCTGAGAGAAGAGGGGGACTTTTCTGCTCTTCTCCTCCCCTTAATATCTGCACTAGATATGCAGATACTCCAAGAGTTGCACATGCTGGACAAGAACCAACCCAATCAAGAAATGCCTTCAGAAAGACCTCCCTTCCACCCCAACCTCTGGGTGAGGTCTACCTGCCAAGCCCAGAGAGAACCACATCTGCCCTCCTCTGAGCTTCCTCTTACAAGATCCTGCGTTGCTGCCCTGAATTTATTTTCAGGAATATTCTGTAGCTGGAAATACATCTTCCAGACTTAGAGGCAATTCTCAGCTTGGAGGCATACACAGTGAGAACCCTCAGAAAATGAAATGGGGTGACGGAAACAAAATGCAAACACGAAAAGTAAGAACTAGATGAAAGGAAGTAGACTGTGCTGAATAGAGGTCATTTGATTAATACAGAGCACAAAGGAGTCATGAGTTTCAAAGCCTGGGGCTGGCTGGATGCCCAGAGAACAGGCCAGGGGCTGGAAGACACTAGCAGAGGAAGGCAGGGGGAGAAGGCTGGGCAGGGACTTTGACAGAAGCTGCGGTGGCAGATACTGTGGTTGTTCTCAGTGTGTGTGACATTTGAAGGCAGAGGCCCACGCGAAAGCTCTTGTGGACTCTGAGCGGGCCTGCGTCACACGGAGTGTACGGCTCTGGGACGGTGGGGCTGGGATGTGGAGCGGGTAGCAGCAGCCTCTGGCTCTGGTTTCTCCTTGGGCCCCTGACAGATTTGTCCGCGCATGTACCTGTGCTGTGCGAAGGGTCTCACAGCCAACTAAGGGACTGCCTGCACTGTTGGCCTCCAACATGAGCTCTGCGGGCACGTTGCTCCAAGGACCAGAGGTGGTGGCAGACTCCTGCCGGCAGGGGGCACGCTCAGAGCCCTGCTGGGCCCCCAGGAAGAACTCAGCAGGGGTTCTTACCTCTTCTCTGTCTCCAATTATGAATGGCTCCTTCTTTGTCTCTCTCACCCGTAACCCCACGAGCAAACGTGATTTGTCTGTGCAATGTGTCCCCACCTAACACGCCCGACAGCCCCTGGATGGCCGGATCAGTCTGACTGTACCTCAAGTCAAGTAATCATCGAGCGTGGATGCCACCTCCCGCAGCACCAGTTTCCTTTCTGGCCCGCCAGTGATTTTGTTTCGGGGTGGGGGGCGGGCCCTGAACCGGTGCCGTCTGACCATTCGTCTTGCTTACAGATGCATCCCTGCCCGGGAGAGTGTTACTAAGTCCTGGTCACTGCAGTTGGAAAGGACGTTCACAGCTGTCTTTCATCATAGCCTTCTGGTCTCAGTCTCCTTGGGTTTGAGGACCATCTTGCCAAGGTGGCACCTCCCACCCCTGACCGCAAGAGCCTGACCTATAGAAGAGCTTCAGGTATGAAGGGGAGGAGGTACTGAAAATCAGGAAGTAGGAACAGGGCCTTCTGCTCCATTGAATGGCTAATGCAGAGCACGGGGCCCTGTACAGGGTAGACACGCAACAGTATTTGTTCTGCAAGGAGAGAGGAATGGAGGGTTGCTCAACAAATACTCATTTGATCTTTTTTTTTTAACTACTTAAAATTTGAGACTCTATTTAGAGAGCCATGACCTCAAGTATACAATAAAATAAATTGCAGTTTAGTGCAGAGACTCATAGGGGAAGGGAGGGAAAACCGAATGAGAAGAAATCAGAGAGGGAGACAAAACCATGAGAGACTCTTGTCTCTGGGAAACAAAATAGGGGTTGTGGAAGGGGAGGTGGGTGGTGAGAAGGGGTGACTGAGTGATGGGCATTAAGGAGGACAGTTGGTGTAATGAGCACTGGGCGTTCTATGCAACTGATGAATCATTGATCACTACATCAAACAAATGATATACTATATGTGGGCTAAGTGAATTTAAATAAAAAGTAATAAATTGCAGATTAAAATTTCAAAGTAAAAAATCTTAAAAAGACTAGAAGAAACCATAGGATATGTTTATTTGAGATGAAGAAGGATTTTCTAAGCTTAGGGGAGTGATGGAGTTACAGAAGAAAAGATTAACTGGTTAAACTATTTAAAACTTCTGTATTAAAAAGAAAAATGAAAAAGAAAAGTGAGAAGAAATTTGAAATCGTATCTGAAAAAATATTGTTGAGGTTTTAGAGAACTCATGACTAATGTCTTTCTCTCCCTTTTAAGTTTGGAACCATTTTTGGAGCAAAGAAATTAGATCAAGAGTTCAAAATGTCACGTTATTGGAGATAAAAAGCAGACTCAGCGGTTCAGATTGGAGACTGTGGCAGGTTTCCTAATACTTTATTCCAGAAGTAAAGCCGCCTGCCTTATCACAGGCAGGGCAGGGTGACGTGGACCTCCCCAGGGGGCAAAGCCTCCCTTGGTCGGTTTCTACCATGGCAGAGAGCGGGCTGCTGAGAGCGAGAGAGCAAGAGACTCAGACACGAGAGAGATCAGAGCAGAGGATGAGTCAAAATGATTCTGTTCCTTCTCTAAGTCTCGAACTCCTGAGTCACATAAGTCAAGGGGTGGAAAGGAAGCCATGACTGATACTCCAGGACAGGGTTTCTGAAGTCTTTGGTGCGATGAACCACACTGGCGGTCTGATGAGGGCTATGGACTCCCTTTTTAGAACAGATTCCATAAAATACACAGAATGACAAAGGGAACCTACTGTGCTGAAATTCAGTCACAAAAAGTATTTCAAAATATTTGTGGCATATAAAATACATCCTTCTTAATTAGCCCACTAAATATATGATATAGTGACAGATTTAATAACCACTATAATTTTGATGTAGTGATGAGCATAAGTTATATTTTGATATATGCAATGTGATGTAAAAATATCTATGGTTTTTTTCGGTGGCAAAGTTGCAGGTACTGCTGATATCAATGTGGCTGGTTGCCTGCATTTAGAGTTGAAAGAATCCTAGTTTCAAGTAAAGGATAAAAAAAGTAAATTTACATTTTTTTTTCCATTTAAGTTCAAAGACACTGCTCCCCTGCCTCCTCCTACCTTTGTCCCCAGCCCTGAAGGACTTCAGGTGAAGAATCCTTTCTCTAAAGAAGGTTCCTCCATCATAACACGAGGTCAGGGAATTGAAATTTCTCCCCAAACATTAAAAATATAGAATTCTCATGCAAATTAACAGGAAGAGACCAAGAGATGGATGGGCCAAGAACAGGATGAATACAGACAGTGATAAAACTTGACCAAAAAATTCAACTTCAAAACAAAGTAACAGAAATTCAGTGTTTTGGCCCATTAAATTAGTCAGGATAAGACATGCACCCAAATAAATACAATTCTGCCAAATTCTGACTATTCTCACTACTCTTTGAATTAAAACTTGGTATAGTTCTTTTGGAAAACAAATCTGAAATTATTCACATTTTTGGAATCAATTTATTAAACAAACTTACTGTCTTTTAATGGCTAAGGACTAAGATTTTTCTCACATAACTAAGACTGCTCCAATTTTAAAGGATCCACTGGGTTGTATATCCCACTAACTCCTTTCATCACTAACAAACCAAATATTTTCCAGTCCCCCAATCATAAACATAATAAAACCCACTGCATCCCATGGTGTATGCCTGAACCTCATGGGGTCTTTTCATATATCCTTTAAACTCTGAGTATTGGTGGAGGAAAGGCGGGTTGCCTAGGAGAATGGTATTTGGGTATGATGGCTAATTTTATGCATCACCTTGACTGGGCTAAGGGATGCCCAGATAACAGGTGAAACATTATTTCTGGGTGCATGTATGGGGTGCCTCTGGAAGAGATTAGCCGTAGAATTAGTCATCAGTAGAGTGAGTAGAGAAGATTGTCTTCACCATGCTGGTGGGCATCGTTGGACACTCTGAAGGTCTGAATAGAACGAAAGGGCAGAGGAAGGGTGAACTCGCTTTCTCTGCTCAAGTTGAGACACCCATCTTTTCCACCCTTGGACATTGGTGTTCCTAGTTCTCAGGCTTTTAGATAGTTGGGGACTCACACCATTAGTCCTGAGTCTCAGGTCTTTGGACTCACTGAATTATACCACTAGCTCTCCTGGTTCTAGAGCCTGCAGACTGTGGGCCTCCAAAACCACATGAGCCTATTTCTATAATAAGTCAATGATTACCCATTATATATATTGTATAATATAATACATAGTTATATACATTGACTATATGTGCACAATTACATAATTATATTTAAGTTATATATGAATATGCATATTCATATATTATCTCCAGTTGGTTCTGTTTCTCTGGAAGAACCCAAGTTAATACAATTGGTATAGGTATTTTGGCACAATATTAGAGGCCAATATTCAATTTTGCCCAGATGGTTTTCTTTGTTTATATTTTTACTATTGTCTTTGTTTTTCCTTTGGTCTCCCCTCCAGTCCATAAGTCTTTTGCCTTGATCTTGGCATCATTGTCTCATTCACTTAATACACTTTTCTTGAACACCTATAATGGGCCAGGAATTGTCCTAGGTGTTATTGATTCAATGTGGAACACATTGACTTCATTCTTGCCCTCAGGGAGCTTATGATCTCGACAAACTAGTGTTCACAGTTCCAGATTTAGCCTGCTATCTGTTTTTGTACAACCCGTAAGCTAGAATGGTTTTTACATTTTAAAATGCAATAGAAATCAGAAGAAGTCTATTTTATGACACCTGCAAATTAAACAAAGCTTGAGCGTCAGTGTCCATCGAGAAAGTTTTGCTGGAAGGTACCGCACTAAGTGGTGTGTTATCTACGGGGGCTGTTGGGCCACAGCAGCAGAGTTGAGTTGTTGTAGCAGAAACTGTATGGCACAAACCTGAACTATTTACTGTCTGTTTGCAGGAAAAGTCTGCAGATTCCTGAAATAGTGGGATAGACAGAAAGGCACCAAATAGTAAATAAAATAATAGCAGTGTGTGGCAAGTGATAGGAAGGGGGAAATGAGGCCAAAATGGAGAGCAGCAGGAGCACAGTCTGGAGAGGGTGGTCGGAGAAGGCTTTCGGTGGAAGCGACACCGAGGCTGAGTTAGGCGGGGTGAGCAGGACCCAGTATGCCAAGAGCAGGGCAGGCCGGCTCCAGGCAGTAGAGATGGGCTGGGCGATGGCAGAGGGACAGTGGTGGGTGAGCTTCTGGTGTGTCTGGGAACAGAGGAGCCATCACAGCTGGAGTGGCAAGGCTGGAGACGGACACTAAACACGTGGGAAGCACGGAAGAATTTTAAGCAAGGGGATGGCATGGTTTAATTCGTGTTTTTATCAAACATCACTCCAGCTGCTCTGTGGAGAAGAGATTGCAATAAAAAAATGAGAAGAGGAGAGTGTTCAAAAAGTTACTGCCTTAGCCTTCTCCAAAAGGCCCTCTCATACCTGCCTTCCTGCCATCAGCCGGTGCTGTGATGAACTCTGTAAACTGGCCCCGAAGAGGCATTTGGGGTCTTGCCAGCTTCTGTAGTTATTGTTTTGAAAGTTATAAAAAAAAAAAAGGAAGAAAGAAAGTTAGTTATCAATGAGGTTTAGATGTGTAGAATAGCAACTGATAAAAATTTCTGAAGAAGCATGGGTTAGATGTCAGGTGTTATTCTAAGAAGAACTCCTTGAAGACTATTTTCTTGCTAAAAATGCAGTTTTCAGGTATGGTGCAACAGGATATGGAAGAGCGTTGCTAGAAATTGTAACTGGTGGTAGCCACTTTTACCAGGAGCATTTCTCTGAAGCAGAGAGTCAGACTGGGGAGGAAGAGGAGGTCAGCACTGCAGCTGAACGTGTGCTCATGAGAAGTTAATAGTAATCGGAGCTTGATGCCCCTGGGAGACAAAGGAGTGTCCAGGGAGGATAAGATAGAGGCAGAGAAATGTAACTGAGGGGACCGGTGAGGAATTTCTGGAAAAGGATTAGCCTGAGGACTTTTAAGAACTCTGGTACCTACTTATCTTATTTTTTGAAATAGGCCATGTTAAAACCTTCCATTTCCCCCAAAAACTTCAATGAAAGTCTTATCCTGCAACGCAGACTGGGTTGGTAGTTTTCTGGAAGTAATTGTGGTGCTATCTCACAAAGTCTGAGATAGTACAGGAAAGCAATTACATGTCTAGGGTGGTCACATGACCTAGAAAATGAAGGGTTTGGTAAAGGCAGAAATTCAGTGTCACGTCAACTTGGAGAACCTTTCTCCAAGAAATACAAGAATCCTAAGAAAGACCAGGTGAGATGACAATTTTCTTACCACAAATAATAGGGATTTTGAGGTAATTTCATTTGATAGTTTAAGGACAGTGTGGCTCCTGCTTGCATGTGGGTTACAAATCATCTTGTTCTGTCTTCCCATCAATCTGTAATTTACATAAGGTCAGTAATGTGTTCATTTTAGAGACCCGGAAGAGCAGCCACGAGAACATAGATGACATCCAACAACTCTGACATTGGAATAGACAGGAATAGAACCCTGTTGTTCCTCAGGCCACTGGGGTCCTTGAGGAACTTGTACTTCTAGCTCCTTGGTGGCTGAGAGCCAAGGTCAAACAAAATCAGAAAGGAACAAAGTAAGTGTTTATGGAAAAACACAATCTAGCATTTATAGGAAATATTTGCTTCTTCCTGTAGCTGCCCCTTCCTGAATTTTGGGTTTCCCTAAAGGAAACAGTTCTAATTTTGAAACACACACCCAAAGACACGGGCCAGACTTTGCTGAACCTTTTTCAGGGAACACCAGTCTGCTTCTGGGCCTCACACACTAATCAGAAAGCTTGAAGCTGGTGCCAAAGCATCCATACTTCTATAGTGTCTTCCAGTTATCTCCATGCCCAGTGGGAAGACACAGTCAAAAGCATAATGAAGGTAGGGTACTTTCATGATTTAAGAAAGGTTGGGCAATTTGTTGAGTACCCAAACAGGAACCCACCTAAATCGGCCCAACACAAGAAATCATGAAGTGTTTAGTGAGTTCAGTCTCATGAAGAGTTTCTCAAAGAAGCCCTACTTTTATAATCTTAGGGCTGATTGACAGTCTCTTGGAGACTAGAGTGGGCCTCATATTATCCAAGGACCTAAGCCAGTGGCCTTAACTGTGAGGTAATGTGGTACAGTGATGTGCATGAGCTGTCAGGGCCATCTCCAAGGGCCTTGCCTGGAACGGCCAACAAGAGCTAAATCACCTTACTTACTCTTTACTATGGGATGGATAATTCTCATTCTACCAAAAACTTCTGTAAGATCCCCTCTCCTTCCCACATATCTTGGATAAAATCCTGACCTAGACTCCCGGTCGATGTGGGATCAGGCTACAGAAGAGGGCACAAAGCCCTCCTTTCACAGATTCACAGAATTGGGAGCCAATGCAAGGGTGAGCAGTGCAGCCTGACTTTCCCGATCCTGCTTTTCTCCATTTTGCTAGCTTCAAAGAGTTTTCTTCTTCCTTCTCTCTTAAAAGACAAGAATGAATGAATAATTGTATATAAAGCCTCTTGACTTTCTTGAAGAAAAGTACCATCTGAATATAGAAGTGAATAGAATAAAAAGTGAATATGAAAGTGAATACGAAAGTGCTAGACATCTATCAAAGCTCAGAGCAAAGTCTCAGACTGGGGAGAAAGTTGCAAAATATCATTTCACACCTCAAAGTCAAAATCGTGTATAAATGACTGAGTGGCAATTTTTTGAGGTCAAGAGAACCTGTAGAGTCTGCAGGTCCCACTGAACAACCAGCCCCTGTGCAGTGATAGCAGTTTGCAGAGCATTCTCATACACACGACCTCGTTTCTCATAAATAAGACACGAACACAAAACAGAAGCACTGTAGGATAATATCTATTCCTACCGTCATTTAAAATAAAGGGAACCTAAGACTTAGAGTAAATTTTACTTAAGTTCCTTTAGCTGTTAAGGGGTAGAATCAGCAACTGAATCCAGTTCTTGTGGTGCCAAAATCCAAGCCGTTTCCACGACCTGGGACCACTTCCTTGGAAAGCAAAGTACCCCTGTCCTCTCCAGCTTCCCGTTTGGTTCTGAATACTTCATTAGAGAATGATTCGCGACCTCTTCAGTGAGAAACCAGCACTTCGGATCACAGAACCAACCTCCTGTCTCCCACCAGTGTAGTACGGATTTACCCTTAAGATGATTTAAGACTCATCCTCCAGATCCAAAATAATGTTCTTCTCAAAGCTTCAAAGTAGAGTTAGTTTAAATTTTAAGCCACCAAGTAAAATAAGTTTAAATCGTAAATCACCAAGAAAACCCAAAAACAAAAACAAAAAAACACAACAACTTTAGGGCCCCTGGGTGGCTCAGTTGGTTAAGCAACTGCCTTCAACTCAGGTCATGATCCTGGAGTCCCAGGATCGAGTCCCACATTGGGCTCTCCCTGCTTGGCAGGGCGTCTGCTTCTCCCTCTGACCCTCGCCTCTCTCGGGTTCTCTCTCTTTCTCTCATTCTTGCTCTCAAATAAATAAATAAAATCCTAAAAAAAAAAAAAAGTCAGAAAAGTTTCTTTTAGACAGCTACATCCTAGATATACTGTCATGAGCTATGATTTATTGTCCCTTCCTGTGCTAGATACTAACACTTTTATACAAGTTCCCTCAGTCACTCTTTCTCCACTTATTTTTTGATTACCTGAAAAGTTTCAAGCATACTTCTAATTGCTGCAGACATAGTAGTAAACAAAATAGCCAACCTCAGCCCTCCATGGGGTGAGTAGGGGACTGACAATATGTGAAATAAACAAATGAGTAATGTGTTGGGGGATGGTAAGAGCTGTGGGTACCCACAAAGTCCTCAGGAGGGACGGTGATGTGGGGCGGCCGGGTGAGTCTGTTGTTGGCGTGTGTTTGGTGAGGTCTCTGACTTGTGCAGCTCACTCAAGGACGTGGGGGAGTAAACCGTGGTTATCTGGGGACAGAGCTTTTTAGGAGAGAGAACAGAGTGTGAATGCCCTTGGGAGAGAATGCTGGGTACGAGGGACCTCTAGTAAGACAGCATGGCTGGAGCAGGAGGGGCAAGGGAAGACAGGTGGAAGATAGGAGAGGTCCAGAGGGCTTAGAGGCCATTGTCTGAATGTGGGTTTCTAGAGATCTTCATAAGTAAGCTTAATTACCTGTATTTTAAAGTTAAAAAGACATGCGGAGAGAAGTTTCATACTTATTCAAGACTACTATGGGGTGATCGGGGTTTAAATCCAGAATTTCTGATTCTAAACTTAGCTTGGTGCTCTTTTCTCTCTATCTGGGACCCTTCTGCTCCTGCAGTCCTGAGGAAAGACTTTAGACAAATAGCTGTGTTCACAACTAGCTAGTTCATAGCTAGTTCATAAATCTTGATACACATTTCTAAAGAGTCAGTGTTAAGAAAAAATTCATATTGGACATTGTAATGAGAGGCAAATTACATTCTAAGATGCATTTGCATTTATTAAGCTGGGATTTGTAATCTAGACAATCTAATGCTTTGTCTGGAACAAGAGGAAAAAAGGCAGAAGAGAGGAAGCTGTGGCTACAAGTCTTAGAAATGCTGAATACAAGGGTATATCGAACCACCAGAGATCAAAGAGGCCAGTGAAAACGCAGCCAGCATGAAAAGTCAGGCCAGTCCCCTTAGGATAAGACGGAGATGTTCTGTACCCGTTATCTAGAAAAATCTTCTGAAATGCATAGAGTAAAAAATGCTGTCCTGTGCTTTCGTTCAAGTCCCTTTGACGATGGCTATGGAAGGGGGAAAGACTCAAATCTATCTTTCTCATGTTACTTCAGAATTCTAGTAAACATTGTTGGTGAGTCATATCATGCCATCCAAAAAGCACTGTCCCTGTGATCATATTTTCTGATGAGCCCCAGGCCCCCTGCACACACGCCCTGGAGCTCCTTTCACTTGGTGTCTACTCATTCATGTTTTTACTTCTGTGCTGTGGGTTATCATTCCCATCAGACGCATCCTGCATGTCAGATACCTGCACCCTTAGGTATGGCCCCCTTTAGATCCAGGCCAGATCACCTGTTGTCATGTGGAAACAAATGAACATTGTATAGCTTATTGTCCCATGCAGGCACACTGGATGTTTAGAAGACAAGTCTCACTCCCTTCAATGGAGCAACTCAATAAAATCTTATGGTAGCATCATCTCCCAGAAATTATGGTACTCACAAGAATTCCAAGGTAGCTCAGGATTGCCATTAGAACAGATTATTTCTGGAGGTTCTATATGTTCTCATTCAGCTATCATCTGTCCATCCATCCACCCATCCATCCATCCATCTTCCTGAAAACCATCCTTCACATGCAGAAACCAAGTGAGTTCTGAGAGCATGTCCCTGGTGGGACTCACTAACCAGCACAAACGTGGATGGCAATCTCAGGTTGATGAGAACAGCTAAATGAGAGTTGGCTGTCCGGGAGAAAGAAAGGTGCCATTCCTTCAACTCAGGTCATGATCCTGGAGTCCCGGGATCGAGTCCCACATTGGGCTCCCTGCCCAGGGTGCTCAGAAGAGCCTGTCCTGGTAGGTCTGGACCAATACTCATGAGTCTTGCCTAATTGTTTTCCATTGCTCACTTTGGTTTTTGAGTCTTCTCTTTTTTCTTAGTTGATGTAGTTGAGGCATTACCAATTTTTTAAATTTTATTTTATTTTATATTTTTGGAAAAACTGGTCATTACTTTCAGTGTTATCTTATTGTTTGTTTTGGTCTTTATTTATTTCTGATTTTTCTCTATTATTTCTTCCTTCTACTAAATTTTGGCTGTTTCATCTTTTTCTATTGTGGTATGACATTAAGTTGTTTATTTGAACTTTTTTTCTTTTTCTTTTTTTAATATTATATTTCTTATTTGAGAGAGAGAGTGAGAGAGAGCACAGGCAGCAGGGAGGGGAAGGGAAAGGGGCAGGGGGAGAAGCAGACTCCCTGCTGAGCAGGGAGCCCAAAGTGGGGCTCGATCCCAGGACTCCAGGATCATGACCTGAGCCAAAGGCAGATGCTTAACCAACTGAGCCACCCAGGTGCCCCTGAATGTTTTTTTCCTAATACAAGCATTTATAGCATAAATTTCACCCTAACACCTGCTTTTTCTATATCCCATAGGTTTTTGAATATTGTGTTTTCTTTTGAGACATCTTGATTTGCCATTTGATTTTTTATTTAGCCCATTGCTTGTGCAATAGTATGTGTTTAATATTTTCATATTAAATATTTAATATTTACATTGTAGATTTTCCAGTTTTGTTTTATTTTTGATCTTTACTTTTTACCATTGTCATTGGAAAATATACTTGGTATGATTTCAGTCTGAAAGGTGTAATAGACCTTTTATGTGATTTAACCAGGGGATTCCTCTGTGTGTACTTGAAGAAAATAGGTGTTCTAATTTTCTCGGATGGAATCTTTTATATATATGTTTTAGACCATGTATTCTGAAGTATGCTTCAAGTAAAAAAAACCAACATTTTTTTTAAAATAGCTTTGACTGAGGCTACTCATTTAAAATAAAACATACCAGGGGCACCTGGCTGGTTCACTTGGTAGAGCATGTGACTCTTGATCTCAGGATTGTGAGTTCGATCCCCATGTTGGGTGTAGAGATTACTTAAAAATAAAATCTAAAAAGTAAAATAAAATAAAGCATACCAGAAAAGAGAGGGGTCAGGGATGGGTGAAATAGGTGAAGGGGATTAAGAGTGCACTTATGAGCACTGAGTAA
Source organism: Taxidea taxus jeffersonii (assembly GCA_003697995.1). Classification (NCBI taxonomy): domain Eukaryota; kingdom Metazoa; phylum Chordata; class Mammalia; order Carnivora; family Mustelidae; genus Taxidea; species Taxidea taxus. The sequence continues at coordinate 30,566 of RCUC01123771.1, forward strand.
TGACATATAGAATTGTTAAATCACTCTGTTGTACACCAGAAACTAATATAACACTGTATGTTAATTATACTGGAATTAAAATTAAAAAGTTAACTAAAAACCAAACAAAAATAAGTAAAATTGAGTGACATTAAAAAGAAAAGAAGAAAGGAAAAATAATCTAGACCAGAAGTTCTTACCCTGGGTCTATAGATCTGTATGTGGTCCATGGGTCCATTGGGGATTGGACCAGCCAGGAGAAACTCAAAACAGGGATGGGCATATGTAAAAGCATGCCTTTATTTTGTTTTGAGAGAGGGGCCATGGTTGTCATAAAGACCTCACAGGGCTCCTACACGAAAAAGTATTAAGAAGCACCAATTTCCATGCTTCGTTCATCGAGTTTCTTAAATTTCAACAGCTGATTTTGTTGTAGTTGTGAAAAGCTAACACCCAGACTCAGGTTTGGGGGACCTCTTCCACAGATCTTCTCCTTACACCCATTGGCAACTTTTCTTCTCTATCCTAACTTAATTCCATTTGTTGATGGCAATGTGATCCTGCAGGGAAGGGGTTATTGAAAGATTGTTGGAGAGGCGACTAGCTACTAGCATCTCACCTAGAACTTCTCTGTCGTTCATGTCACCCGTACGAATTCATAAGCAGGGGAATACTGGGGACACCTGGATGGAGGAGAGGCATAAGAAAGTGGGAGGGCTGTACAGCTGTGAAATTAGAGTGTAGAGTTTCCCTCTCAAGAGTCAGTAATTTTAACTTCATCTCAACCAGGCCTTTTTAGCTAATTTTCTCTGGTGTTCTTTGGTTTTCTTCTCCAGCCTCTGCATTTCATTCACGGTTTACCTGTTGTGCCCCACTCTGGATATTGATACCCTCAAGGTCATGTCTATTTCGTGCTAAGCACTGCCCTTATATTCATGAAACCAAACAGCCATGTTTTCCGCCTCCATAGAGCTTATAAGCTAATGTTTCAAAAAACATTGTTACTTGAAACCAAAGAGTAAACCAGCAATATGCAAGTATTTGTTTTATTAATAATAAAGAGATTGATCTAAACTGCCAGAGATTCCAACCATAATATTGATTTAACATCATGTTTTAATTAATTCAGCTGAAAACCAAATTATTATTAGAATTAATTATTAAAATAATTTACTGATCAAGGAGACGGAAACAGAGGGCCATTTTTAATAACTGCTCAATTATGGAAACAGAATGGAAAATATTAAAATGTTTTGATCCTTATAACCAGATTTCAAGATAATGTTATATACTAGGAGAATAAAGACAAAGTAGATTTTCTTTGATTTATTCTTTAATTGAGGCAGAATAAAATGGAAAATAAACAATAGGAGAAAATACCCTCTGGGATACATATGAAAGTAAGAAAAGTGAAAGCAAATAAAAATATTCTCCCAGATAAAATCATCAACCACTATCTTTGCACAAGGAAAACTGTATGACTTTAGACAGAACTGTATGACTTTAAACAAGTTATTTCAAAACTCTGAGCTTCACTTTTCTCTTCTGTATAATCATGACAATAATATCTGCTTACAGTATTTTTTAAGAATATATTTTTAAAAATTAAATTAGATTGTGTACATTTGTAAGTAATTACCATTTAAATAAGAATACATATGCCAGGGACGCCTGTGTGGCTCACTGGGTTAAGCCTCTGCCTTTGGCTTGGGTCATGATCTCAGGGTCCTGGAATCGAGCCCCGCATCAGGCTCTCTGCTCGGCAGGGAGCCTGCTTCCCCCTCTCCCTCTGTCTGTCTCTCTGCATACTTGTGACCTCTGTCTCTCTGTCAAATAAATAAATAAAATCTTTTTTAAAAAAAAGTTAAAAAAAATACATATGCCATAGCAAAATACCTTGAAAACAGCAAATTTTTACATTTTGTTTAAAACATCAGTAAAAAAAGGTAACTCTGTAGGACCCAAGATTTATTATTGTTCTTAGAAAAAAACAATAGCCACTCAAAGCACCTGCAACAAATTGTACACATAGGAGGAACGAGGCCATTTTTTTTAGTTTTGTTGTGATTTTCTGATGGAATCTTTGTCTTTGGGGATTGTGGTTAACTGCTTGCCTCATACTTGTGTCTACCCTGATGATCAGGGCCCAGGTGTAAACACAGAAAACAAGTAATTAAGGGAGACGTGGGGAGGACGGCTGGGCTCTGCCTTCTGGGGATGTTGCTGTGCTCTTGTGTGCCATTTAGAGGAGACATTAAAGCAGGGACACTGACACACTCAAAGGGCAGACCTGCCACACCGCCCGCAGAGAACCCCGCCTTCTACTGTCACAGAGCGTGGCAGGGGGGCACCCACTTCTCATGTACTTGCGGTCCCCACTACTGCTTCAAGGGATAAATCCCCACACACAACCCTGCAAAAGCCCGTCTTGTTTTGGACGATGTCCCTGAATGCTGCTGCCGTGCTCAGCACAGAGTAGGTCTCAGTAAATGCTTACTGAGGGTGCCTGGGCGGCTCAGTTAGTTAAGCCTCTGCCTTCAGCTCAGATCATGATCCCAGGGTCCTGGGATCGATCCCACGTTAGGCTCCTTGCTCGGCAATGTTGATGTGGCCAACCAGCTCGCATTGCAGAGAATGATACGTCTCCTGTCACCGATTTCTATCAGCAGCCTCTTTACAAAAGGAAAACGTCCTGTTTCTCAACTAGATATTTTCCATGTCTGCAGTTTTCCTCAATAAAGGGTCTTAAAATGCAAGGAAGGGAAAGAAAGAGTTGGAAAGAGAGACAGGCTGACACAGCTGGGATGCCACCGACGCTGCCTTACAGGTGATCCCTATGGCATTTATAAGAAGGATGCGTTTGGGCCTCGTTGTCTTTTTCACACAACTTTTTCTAGGTTCTGCAACTTGCCATTCTGTAGGCGAGGGCAAGTAACTCTGGGCTGTGATTTCTTCCTAGGTAGGATGAGAATCCTCAAGTTTGCAGGGAAGGGAAGAGGCTGAGCCAGGAGAGCTTCCAGGGGAAGCCCCAGACTGATGCTGCAGGGGCACTTCAGAGGACAAGTAATCCTGAGCCCATCATCATTGCCAGGAAGGGGTGGGAGAATGCAAACTACCGGGCTCCAGGCACCTGCTGTCAGTCCCCTGAAGGAGAGCTGTAAGGCCTCGTATAGACTCCCGTGCACATATAAGCTGGGAAGGAAAACTGAGAAGTAGTAAGAGGAGCCTAAGCGGACATGAGCAGAGCCCCCCAGTGTCAACTTTCGTCTCTCTGAAGGTCAGATGATGCATGCATGTAGAGCCCTTAGGATAGACTCAGGCACAGAGTGAGCACATACTGGATGTTTGCTACTGTAATTCTTACATTTATTACCTTCTCCACAGTATTAGAGTCACTGTTCCCACAGCTTTCCAGGTACAGCCTATAGGCCCAAATGTTTTTGGGTGATGTAGGTTAGAGAAAGTGATGGGAGGAAGAGCAGGCAGACCAGGAAGAAGCCAGCTGGGCACACCTGTGCCGTCCAAAGGAAGGAATTTAAAATCAAGTGTTTACAAAACGCTGCGCACCCAGAGTCAAACCAAACCACAACTAAACAAAAAACACGCCTGGCTGGTGGCTTGCTGGTTTCTTACGGCTTGTCCTAACCCTTCCTCACAGTCCGTATCCTCCATGCCCCCATCTCAGCAGGGAAGGACACCATTTGGCTGTGTGGTTGCCGAGGAGTGCTCCCTGGTGGGCTTCTTGAAAGCTGGGAGGTCGTGGAGTGAGTTTTACTGGGTGGTCTGTCCTCTCCACCCTGGCCTCAGCAACTTCTGGTGAACTCCTCCCCCTCGTGAGGACCATGAACTTCATGACTGTGTGGGGGCTGTGGTCTGCTCTCCTTTGACCAGGGTCTGAGGTGACACAACACAATGAGGAACTAGCAAGTTCCACACTGGGTGTTAGGGACCCTAAAGAGAAACAGACTCTGTGTGAGAGGGAGAGACAGCAACAGAGAGAATTTCTTACCAGGTTTAAAACCTGGTTCAGAAGATGCCCTTGCACCTCTTGGAGGAAATACAAAGTCAGGAATAAACCATAATTGCTTATCTATCCATCTGCCCTCATCACGGGTCATTTGACTCACCCAGTTCCTAGCATCTCTTAACATACCGTCTGTCCTCACAGTGACGCTCGCCTGACAGACTGACCGTTCAACCTGTACCTGCTGTGGGTACAGCTCTGTGCTTTGTGGTTCAAGGTGGGGGTTTGTGTGCCAGAGAAAAATGAGACACTGTCCTGGGGAAACAGGAAGAACATGCATTCGAAAGGCCATCAGAGACCTAGGACCATTATAACGAATGTTAGATTGTAAAGATGAGACCATGGGCGAGTGCTGGAGGTGGAGAGAAGACAGACAGCAGAAGGACATGGGATTGGGAAACCCTGTGTTGCAACCTGGCTCTGCCCTCACCTACCCCGTATGTTACACTTCTTTTATTTCTATTTTATTTTACCTCAGTATCCCTTTCATGGTTGAAATTTAATCTGTGTTCATCATAGGAAACTTGAAAGAAAATTTAAAACTATGCATAATCCTGTTATTCAGATAGAGCCACAATTAGCATTTTGGTATTTTCTCCTTCTAGATACACACATTTTTACTTTGCTGGGACAACTCTATTTTGAAACTAGCCTTTTTTAAAATTTCATACTTTATCCTTGAAGTTTTCCCCACATTATTAAGGACTCTCACATAACATACTTCTTAATGGCTATTATTTAATATTTTGTCACAATGACATATTATAATTTATTTAAGCAAACTCTTATTTTCTCCGCAAGATCCACCTCCTTGTCTCATATTCCAATAAAAGCCAGACTTTCCAAGCTACCTGAGGGCCCCAGAAGCCAGCGATAGATGGTCTGCTCTGCTCCTTCCCAAGAAGTGCAAGGGAGACAGCTGTCATGTTCTATTTCCACAGCCACGGAAGTGACACCTGTGCCCGAGGCTCCTACCAAGGTGGCACAGAAGCAGAGGCAGGGTGGGTTTGGGACGAAAGGATTTCCCGTGGCCAGGCTAGAGAGCAGGAAACCCTTCTCTTACAGGGAGAGGTTTGCTTTCAGAAACCAAAAGATACAGCCCAACTGTCAGGACTGTTTTGAAAGGCAGGGCAAATGGCACATTTGAGAACTGAATTTGGCTCCATTTGTTCAAGGGAAGGTGGGTGGCGTTCAGCTGCCTAGGAAACAGGCTTTGAATATGTGCTTCCTGGAATTCTTTATGCTTCTCTCCTGAAAGGGCTCCTAGTGTTCCTGATAAAGGAGTCTTATTATTTGGCATTTGCAGGCAGCCTCATTTGGGCAACATTCTGTTCAATTCTTTGTGTTGGTGAGCTCTTGTAAAGCCCCGTGTCTCCTCAGACCAAGGCCAGAATTCTCCCTTCTCCCTGCCTCTCTCTCCTTCGCCGTCTCTGACTCACTCCCACCCACCACCCTTGTGCGTACTTTTATTTCGTTACGCATCTGAAAGCTGAAACCACAGCACGAGTTAGGTGAGGATACACACAGCACATGGGCCTCCATGCTTCAGGATGGTGCCTGGGAGGGGAAATGGCGCATGCAGGGCATGGGTGCCGTGTTAGAAACGAACGTTGCCACGATTGGTTGAACGTTGACCATGACACAGAACACATGGTCAGGACCTCCAAGACCTTCCAGGAGAAGAAGCAGAACTCAGCCTTGGCCTGTCCTTTTACTTCACTTTACTTCAGATCTCAAGTACACAAATGGGATGGCAGAAGATCTAGAAAGAACATCTTCCTTCTTCATTCACTCACTTGTTTGTTCATTAAATCTAATTTAAGCATCTGTCTTAGTATTGTTCACTTCGGAGAATCCAAATAACCATGGGACACACTTCAGTTCAATCAGATGTCTTATGGGAGTGTCCAGGAACCCACTGGGCACATCGTAGGCATTTTATACGTATTAATGATAGCTAACATATTCTGAGCTTTCTCTTCACCAAGCTCTACTCAAGCAATTTATATATAATAACATAGTTAGCAATGAAAACACAACCTTCTGCAGGAAGCCACCCCTACTTGACAGCTGACATTAAATAACACGTCCGATATCACTGCCTGTCCGTAGTGCACAGCTCAGGAGTCCTGCTCGTCCCAGAAGAGATTAGCTGAGCACTTGACCAGGCGGGGAAGCAGGACTTCCACAGAAAGGTTAGGGCTATGTATCTTGCTGGGAAAATGAGAAGATGGACAGAGCTGTGGTCCTAAGAAGTTCCAGCAGGATCCTCACCATAATATTTTATCTTCTCTAGCTTGCTTTGCTGTAGGAATACAGTGTATCATACATACAGCATATGGAATAGTTGTCAACTGTGGTGTCCATAAGGCTTCCAGTCCATAGTGGGCTTTTAGTAAAGATTTGAGGGACTTGGAATCATATGTGATGTTTTGTCAGGGTCAGTGTCCCCATGTTGTTCAAGGGTCAACTGTATATCTCTCGGGGACTGGTTTCTCTCCAAGTGACTGGCCCCAGAAGAAAGGAGCGATCAGAGTAAAGGCTACAATACATGTCATACTCTAGTCTCAGAAGAAACATGTCAGTACTTCTGCTGTAGTTTATTGGTTACACTGACTGGTGTGGGAGGGGCTACTTAAGAGCATACATTATTAAATAATTAAATACAATTAGACAGTTGAGAGTGCAATTGTGAAAACAACTCCATGTGAGACAAACCAATTGGATTTCCAGCTGGCAGCCCGCACTATAAAAAGGACTCGGCAAGGGGCACCTGGGTGGCTCAGTGGGTAAAAGCCGCTGCCTTCAGCTCGGGTCATGATCCCAGGGTCGTGGGATTGAGCCCCACATTGGGCTCTCCGCTCTGCGGACAGCCTGCTTCCTCCTCTCTCTCTCTGCCTCTCTGCCTACTTGTGATCTCTGTCTATCAGATAAATAAATAAAATCTTTAAAAAAAAAAAAAAAAAAGGACTCGGCAAGGCTTTTGGGGAAGTATGGCTCCGGCTATGGGCTGTTCCAAAACTCACACCCCAGCCAGAACCATTGGTTGGTCACCAGTCTCTTTGAGTTGAAAAATTTCCATAGTTTGCTTGTAAACTCTGGTTCACTTGGATAGTATTTCTGTTGTTTTGTGATCTGTGTCTTTTTACTTTGAGAAAAAATCCTACGATATGTATAGAAGAGATTCTATTTTCTACCCATTGAGATTGGCAGAAATTCATAAGCTTGACAATATATTAGTGAGGCTGGGGAAGCAGGCACTTACATACATTGCTGATGAAACTGTAAAGTGTTACAAACTCTGCAGGGTGATTTTGTTAATGTGAGCATTTATTTTTTGTTATTTTGATCCTGCGGTTTACCTTGAAGATACATCTCTAACAACAAAAAAATTTATATGCAAAAGGTTACTAATTACAGCATTGTTTATATTGCAAAATTTTGAAACTACCTGAATGTCCAAGTATAGGAGATTGGTTGAGTAAACTTTGGTGCACTCGCCTTAATGGAATGCTCTGTAGCTGTACAAAAGAGTAAGAAAGGTCTCTGTCAACTGATGCTGAGTGACTACCAAGGGATATTGTTAAGTAAAAAAAAAAAAAGCCAAAGTGCCAGAGAGCGTATAAATATAGTATGTTACCCTTTGCGTAAGACAGAGGAGGAAATAAGAAAGTACACGCATATGCTTGTTTATCTTTACGAAAAGAAACACAGAAAGAATATAAAGCTGAAAAACAATGAAGCTGGCTATCTACAAGGTGCTGGAAGGGAAATGAGGTGAAGAGATATGGGAGAGAAGGACATAGAATTATTCTTAGAGAATACCTCTCTGTATATTTTTTTGCCTTTTGGAACCATGTCTATGTATCACATAGTTTTTCTAAAGATTTTAAAATGTCTGTGCCACCCAGAGCAGTACATACTTTCAACGCCGTCCTGATCAAAACACCAATGGCATTTTCAAAGTGCTGTATGTAACAAACAATCCTAAAATTTGTACGGAACCAGAAAAGACCCTGAATTGCCAAGGAAATGTTGAAAAAGAAAACCAAACTGGGTGTATCACGTTGCCTGACTCCAAGTTATATTACAAAGCTGTGATCACCAAGACAGCATGGTACTGGCACAAAAACAGACACATAGATCAATGGAACAGTAGAGAGCCCCGATATGGACCCTCAACTCTGTGGTCAAATAATCTTCGACAAAGCAGGAAAAAATATCCAGTGGAAAAAAGACATTCTCAAAAAAAAAAAAAAGGAAAAAAGACATTCTCGTCAATAAATGGTGCTGGGAAAATTGGACAGCTATGTATAGAAGAATGAAACTTGACCATTCTCTTGCACCATATACAAAGATAAACTCAAAATGGATGAAAGACTCAATGTGAGGCAGAAATCCATCAAAATCCTAGAGGAGAACATAGGAAGTAACCTCTTTGACATCGGCCACAGCAACTTCTTTCAAGACATGTTTCCAAAGGCAAGGGGAAACAAAAGCAAAAATGAACTTTTGGGACTTCATCAAGATAAAAACAAAGGGAATAATCAACAAACAAAGAGCAACCCACAGAATGGGAGAAGACATTTGCAAATGACAATACAGATAAAGGGCTGGTACCCAAGATCTATAAAGGACTTCTCCAACTCAACACCCAAAAGGCAAATAATCAAGTCAAAAAAATGGGCCAAAGGCATGAACAGACACTTCTCCAAAGAAGACATACAAATGGCTAACAGACACATGAGAAAATGTTCATCATCATTAGCCATCAGGGAAATTCAAGTCAAAACCACAATGAGATACCATCTTATACAGTTAGAATGGCTAAAATTGACAAGGCAAGAAACAACAAGTGTTGGAGAGGTTGTGGAGAAAGGGGAACCCTCTTACACTGTTGGTGGGAATGTAAGTTGGTGCGGCCACTCTGGAAAACAGCGTGGAGGTTCCTCAAAAAATTAAAAATAGAGTTACCCTATGAAGCATTTGCACTATTGGGTATTTACCCCAAAGATACAGTTGTAGTGAAAAGAAGGGTCACATGCACCCCAACGTTCAGAGGTGAAATGTCCACAATAGGCAAACTGTGCAAAGAGCCAAGATGTCCTTCAACAGATGAATGGATAAAGAAGATGTGGTCCATATGTACAATGGAATATTACGCAGTCATCAGAAAGGATGAATACCCAACTTTTGTATCAACATGGATGGAACTGGAGGAGATTATGCTGAGTGAAATAAGTCAAGTAGAGAAAGCCAATTATCATATGGTTTCACTTATTTAAGGAACATAAGGAACAGCATGGAAGACTTGAGGAAAAGGAAGGGAAAAATGAAGGGGGGGGTAATCAGAGCAGGAGATGAACCATGAGAGACTAGGGACTCCAGGAAACAAAGGTTTTAGAGGGGAGGGGGTTGGGGGATGGGTGAGCCCGGCGATGGGTATCAAGGAGGGCACGGATTGTGTGGAGCACTGGGCGTTATACACAAACAATGAATCATGGAACACTGCATCAAAAACTAATGATGTACTGTATGGTGACTAACATGACGTAATAGAAGATTTTATTCATTTGAGGGGAGAAAGAGTAGGATCAGGGGGAAGAGCAGAGGTAGAGGGATAAGCAGACTCCTGGCTAAGCAGGGAGCTCAAGGTGAGGCTCCATCCCAGGACCTGGGGATCACAACCCCAGCCAAAGGCAGATGCTCAAGTGACTGAGCCACCCAGGTGCTCCAGCCACATATTTTTTAAAAACATAGGGACGCCTGGGTGGCTCAGTTGGTTAAGCGGCTGCCTTCGGCTTGGGTCATGATCCCAGTGTCCTGGGATCGAGTCCCACATCGGGCTCCTTGCTCGGCAGGGAGCCTGCTTCTCCCTCTGCCTCTGCCTGCCTTGCTGTCTGCCTGTGCTCGCTTGCTCTCTCTAAATAATAAATAAATAAATAATCGTAAGAAAAAATTAAAAACATATAAAATATATGTTATTAAATCAACAAGGATGGAAAGGGAAAAGAACCTAACACTGAAAGCAAACTGAATCATACAAACCTTAAGGTATTTCAAGTAAATTGAATAACCACACAGAATAGGAAAAAGGTCAAGTAAGTGCACTGATTTAATTACCAGGTGAATGTGGTATTTGATTATAGATCCTCAGTCTTGGGTGGGAGAGAATAACAAACAAACCTTGTACTTTTTTCAGTACAAGTACTTTTTTTTATTTGGACATAGAAACATTGAAACTACTTTAGACGTATTATAGAATAAAGTGAATGAGTGTATATATTTTGTTGGGATCCCTTGTGGAGAAGGCATGTACATGAAGTGAGAGTCATCAAGAAAAACCCCATGGGGATGGATTGTGGTTAATATTTAATATTAAGTTTGTAAACTCATAATTTGTAAACTATGTGTATGTGAATATAAATACACACACACTGATGTACATGTTTGTTTATGCACATATGTAAACATTCATATCTTTTCTAGCTTTTTCTGCAGTGACGATCTAGAAGCAAAACCTCCCCAATAGTACCCACAGCAGTGGACTCACCTTGGCTTCTAATTACCATTTTGCAAAAAAAATGGAATCAGGGCTCCTCAGAGAAACAGTAAATCCTGGGGCTGGGGAGGAAGGTCGAAAATAAGCCTGGAATATTTTGTTATATCAGAAAATAAGAAAAAAAGACACAGTATCCAACTTGAAGTAGTTTTCGGTGATCAGATCTGGGTCATTTGCACACCAAGATAATTAAGGGCACTAATGAATTCATATTGATAATAAGTAGATAAATAGTGAGAAGGGAGGGCTCTTGCCTGCGGTCATGCTGGGCACTGACTGGAGAGAATGCTGGAGTTGGAAACCCATCATTTGCTACCATCCTAGTAAGGACTGGGTCGGGCAAGAATCACCACTAGATAGTGAATCCAGTGGGACATCCGGATAGGCCAGGCCTAGAGGTGGGTCCTGGCGCTTCCATGGAGTCCACTGGATGCAGTTCGTTGACATGGCGACGCCACGTTTGAAGGGAGGTTAGAAGATGTACTCCTGCTGTGTGTCCCAGGAAGAGAGAGAACACAGACGAGGTAGGCACCAGCAGTCCTTGTCACCGGAGCTTGTAGGTTTGGTATCCTAGCGTTTTTAGGCCTTGGATTTGAGCTACTGGAGTATCGGAGCATAATCACCAGTTCCTAAGGAGGGTCCCCCAGTGAACTCCCCCTCCCAGTACTTATGCTCTTGTGTGGCCCCCCCCCCTCGTTGTATCTGGGCTGGCCTGGACTCAGGTTAATTAATAGAAGGAGGCAGAAGTGATCTGTCCCAGTTCTAGGCCTCACCTTTAAGAAGGCTGGTAGCTCCCGCTGCTTCTCTGTTGGAGCCGTCAGTTTTGGGGGCCGGGTGACATCATGTAAGAATCCTGGCTTTCCTCTAGAGAGACCCTATAAAGAAGAGACTTGGAACTGGGGGAGAGGGAGAGAGACCAAGCTGCCCAGAAATCCCCAGCAAGCCTCCGGACGATTTTAGCCTGGCTGCTGTTATGACGACAACACGAGGTCTGCCCAGCAAGCCCAGCTGCCTCAGACCAGTGAGAGGAAACAAGGTGGCCATTGTCAGAAGCCACAACACTTCAGGGTGGTTGATGGTATAGCAGTAGATCATTGGGCAGGTGGAACTGATGATTCCAATTTATTTTTTTAAAGATTTTATTTATTTATTTGACAGAGATCACAAGTAGGCAGAGAGGCAGGCAGAGAGAGAGGAGGAAGCAGGCTCCCTGGGATCATGACCTGAGCCGAAGGCAGAGGCTTAACCCACTGAGCCACCCAGATGCCCCTGATGATTCCAATTTAAACTGTATAATTGAATCATGTGTGTGTGTGTGTGTGTGTTTTAGTATGAAAGGCAAAGGGGAAATCTACTATACATATAAACAGTATTGAAGTGTTAAGAGAACATAAAACTCACCATAGCAGTATTATTTATTGTATTTATAAAAGCCATCTAAATATATGGCCAGCTTCTGTTAATCAGATAATGAAAGTTCTTACAAAGCAAATAAAATATATGAAATTGATTGGTGCATTTTTAATATGTTTACAGGTATTTAATCAACTGACTTGTAGAAGTATCCTTAAAAGTGATGCTAAAGTTTATCAAGTATTGATTTAACACCTCAGAGCAACTGCAGATTGTCTTTTTGCATGTGCATGTGCATAAAGCCCACTTTCAGGGACACCTAAATTTTTTTGACAATCATCGTTGAGGGCGTCGAAGGCCGAGAACTTGAAGCTAAAATAAAATTTCAGAACCCCCAGTTTGCATGCTGTGCCCTTATTGCTATTTTCTCTCTCACTAGCCACCTAACCCATTCAGGGAAATTAAGGAGTAGCTTCTTCATTCCAGTCTGAGAAGTAGCTATACCTGGTAAGATGTTTCCAAGCTCTTTAGCATCCCTTCGAGGGAATTTAAAAAATAAAGAACAAATTAGGACCAAGGAAGTGATGTAGGCTGGAGAGCTATGCTAGCTACCTTAACCCACTATGGGAACTTTAGGACCTACTATTCATTAGTCACTGCAATACTATCATTGGCTCTTGGGGCACCTGGCTGGCTCAGGTGGTGAAGCATCTGTTAAGCCTCTGCCTTTGGCTCAGGTCATGATCTCGAGGTCCAGGGATCTAGTCCTGCATCGGGTTCCCTGCTCAGTGGGGAGCCTGCTTCTTCCTCTCCATCTGCCTGCTGCTCCCCCTGCTTGCGCACTCTTTCTCTGTCAAATAAGTAAATAAAATCTTTTAGAAAATACATTAAAATTGGCTCCAGAAGGGGCTCTACTCAAGCGGTTCTTCTGTCCCTTGCAGAAGGACAGAGTGCATTCTTGAACACTCAGGGACTTTCCTCTCCAGTTTGTCCAAGATGCTCATTATGTGGCCAGTAAGTGGCAGAGGGTAGAAACACTGGCTTTTGTCTCTACTTATTCCATGTGGGACAGTTTTAAACACCCCTTTCAGGGAAGAATTGTGTCTGCTCCTAAAATGACATCCTCGTAGTCCTGGAGCAGTGTCCCTCCCACGGGTGATGATGTTGATCAGAAGAAGGCCAGAAGCCTCGCTCAGACAGAGCTCTGGGCCCAGCAGCACGACAACGTGTTTGGCAGGTAGACTGTATATTAAAGAGAGAAATTTCAGAAAGCTGACCTCCAGATGCCAAAATTCCAAGTTAGGGACAAGATTTTTCATGATGGGTTTTGTTGTTCGGGGGAGTAAAGATAAGGCATGAAGACTCTTGGAATGATGATCAGTGTTCATGTGTGATATGTGAGACTGTCCCTGTAGAGACTCAATCCCTGAACGGAGAGAAGGTTCCAAGCAACCAGCACACCGATCAAGCAGGCAGGGAAGCCAGGTCCTCGCCGGAACCCTCCGATTGGGTCCTTTAGCCCCGGAGACCCAGATGACCCAATCCGCACAGGCAGTCAGGCTAATTGTGAGAAGGCCTCGCAGAGATTCAGTTATGAAAGGAGGGCACTGTAGACATCTTTGCGTTTTCTGCCAGTTTAGTAAAGAAGAGCAAGAAACCAGTTAGGAGGAAGTTAAATACCATAAAAAACCCACTGATTGTTCAAAGGAGCGTTGGGGGGTGGAGAGCTGGAGATGTGCAGAGAAAGACATAAAAGAGGAAGGAGAAGAAGCAGGAAAGGAAAAGAGGAGGAAGGAAGTTTTACGTTAAGGTCTGTCAATATCTAAATTTGGTCTGTTTAGACAGCCAATATGTATTTCCAGGCCGGCAAAATCACTTATTCTGCCCTGCTGTCTATGTGAAATCTCTGCACACTGCACAGAAGCAGATCAGGTTTGCTGCAGGGTTTAGGGGGAGGGAGCGGCTAACCCACGTTCCTGGGCAATGGCGGCGCCAGTCTCTGGAGAGAAAGTGCTCGGGATAGTAATTTAGTTGGGAAAGGGTGGTGGGCTAGGAGACTTGTACTGGAATTGCACTTCAATCTAAGAACACTTTTTTTTTTTTTAAACTTCTACTGTATGCTTACTTGTGATGGGTCGGAAAAGGATTAAAATTGCCCCAAGTCTCCCAAATCTCCCCCTCCCGACACCCATGGCACCTCTCAGAATGGACCCCTGCCATTCCCGAGTGGAGAGAGTGCCTCCTTGGCTGCACTGGCTGACAGGACAGCGGACAAACTGACCACAGATGAGAACCGCCCCCCCCCAGCACTCCCAGGATCCTTGTAGGCTTGAACACTGCCCTTTCGTCACGGGGGTCCTGTAGTCAAGCTACCCACTTAATATCTGCTTTCCTCCAGATTCTTCAGCAATCTTTTCACTGGACGGATGTGGATAACCTCAGCTTTTTACACATTTCACTTATGTGATTTTAAAAGGCCCCACAGCGATGTGGTGTCTAAGACGACGGGCAGTTTTCGTGGACTGGCTCTATCCTTAGGCATCTTGTCCTAAAGTAAGGCTATTGGACATGACCCAAGGCCATGAGTTACAGCTGCTTCTAATGCAGGTTTCTTGGCCTCACTACTATTGACATGGGGCCTGATAGTTGGGTTCCTGTGTTGTGAATTGAGATGTTTAGCTGCATTCTTATCCTCTACCCACTGGATTCCATAGAACCTCTCCCCAGTCCTGCTCAAGTGATGAAAACACAAAATGTCTCCAGACATTTTCAGATGCCATTGATGGGGGGGGAGTTGTGGATAAAGTCACTCCAGTTTACAACTACTGTTCTGTGTTGATGGCTTAGGACTCAAGCACTCTATTGGAGACTTCAGTTCTAAAGATCAGAAAGTCACTACCTTCCAGAAAGGGCAGCTGCCACCCCACCCTTCTCTTTCATCTCTCCTTCCTCAGCCAGTGAGTGCCTTTATTTTTTATAAATATTGTCTAGAGAACAATGATCCCTCAGTCTCTAAGGGAGTGTCAGGGCCAAGGGAGTGTCTTCTTGCCAAGAAGTGGTGACCCAGGAAATGGGGAGTCATAAACCCATTACAATATTAGAATTCTTCTCTGATTTTTGAGATGAAAGTTGCAGAGCTCTAAAGGATGTTTACATTTATCTGCCAAGATCAATCTTTCCTTCATAAGATGAATTTTCTGCTTCTCCCACCTCAAAACATACCTGTCATGGTCTACATGGTAAAAGAATAAGTTAAAATTTGAATCCTCTCTGATTAGAAAGGAAACATTCCTACTATTAACATTCTTGCCACAAGACAGACATCTTATACACATGCCAATATATCTGATCAATCTTTATAACAACCTTCCAATGTAGATATGATTTTTCCTATTTTATAGCTAAAGAACCAAGTTGCCTACAGAAATACACCTAAAGTTGGTGAAAGAATAAAAAATTCCTACCAGTTAAAGATAATAGCAATACCTTATGTTTGCATTATACTTTCCATATCTTTGTTATGTTTACATACATTATCTGGATTGTACTTCCGGCTTAAGTGCTGTGGGAGAAGCTACAGAATACGGAGTATGGTTGGAGGAAGTTTCACAATTAGGCAATGGACTGGTCCCTGAAGATGACAAAGGCCTGAGAGCTGTTGGGGTTATTGGTGCAGGTGCTAGTAGAGGTTTATTTTAGACAGAAAACATGAGCAAAAACCCAGAGTGAAGAGTCAGGGGTGGATAGGGGGAACAAGGGACTAGGCTAACCCCAAGAGCAGATGATTCCTGATGGTACGGTGGGAGTTAGAATGGGTACGTCTAGTGTGATCAGATTGTGGAGGGCCTAGAGATCCAGGCTGGGGAGTTAGGACATTATGAAACAACCACTGGGAGAGGTTGGAAGTCTGTAAGCAGAGATGAACACTTTTCATCCTACTCAGAGCCACTTCTTCAGAAAAGCCTTAGCTAATCCGCCTGATGTGCGGCATTTAGTGTCAGTCTTATAGGATCCTGGAGCTTCCTTTGAACAGTCAAGGCCCTATGAGACCATGAGGTCTTTGAAGACAGAGTTCTGAATTACCCAATTTTTTGTCCTTTAGTCTGGCATGTAGGAGGCTCTCAGGGAATGGCCTCAGTAATGATGAAATGGACCTTGATAGACACCATGTGCTTCTCTGACTCCTCAGCGCCATATGAAGATGGACTCTAAGGACAGGAAGGCCCCTGGACAGAGGAGATCACAGGTTTTGAAGGCAGAAAGGCGCACAGATGGAATCTCAGAGGAGACCAGAGCTGAGGGGAGATGAACTGAGGAACCTCCAGGAGACAAAGAAAGGTGGATGAGAACCACCACGAAATTAAAATGTGTCTGAAGTGTGACCATCTCCCCCGTCCTAAAACATGCTACATTCCAGACATAGGCCTCACAATTCTTACAACTAATGTTCACTCCCCTTCTGTAGGAAAGGGAATAGTCACATTCTTAATCTAAAAAACTGAAAAATGGGACACCTGGCTGGCCCAGTCGGTAGGGCACGAGACTCTCGATCTTAGGGTTGTGAGTTTGAGCCCCACACTGGAGGTAGAGATTACTTAAAAATAAATCTTAAACAATTTTTTAATCAAAAAATAAAATATAAAAAACTGAAAAGCATCCTTCCAAACACTTCCCTCTTCCCGAATCGTCCACCCCCACCCGTTCACGCCGGCATGTGGCGGTGTTCCTACCAATGAGTCAGAGGAACAGTCTCTTTGGGCAGATGTCACTTTAAAAAACAACACTGCTCCACTCCGCAAAGCTTACCAGTTATGCCTGCCGTGGAGCTACGGTGCTAATATGACGAAAGGGGGTAATTTTGGTGAATTCAAAGGGGGTAAGATTACTGTAATTATGGGGGACTGCTGCTAAATAGTCTTCAGGAAAAAGAAAAGCTGTTTTGTGTCTTGCTGAGACGCCGGAAGGAGGAGGGAGGGGCTTGGCAGGGAGGTTGGCCGAGGCGGGGCGGGGGGGGGAGGTGGAGGACGGCGGTGTTTACGGTGTTCTCGCCTGACTTACTGTGTCTTGAGCTGAGAGAAAACAAGATCTTTGAAGGTCACCGAGGGTAGAATCCAAAGGCTTTGCCCAGCATAAGCTGCGACTCTCCGTCCTCACCAGGCGTTCTTTTCCAAAGCCCTGCTCAAATCCTTCCCCTCCTGTGACGCCCCCGTCTCGCTCCACTCTGCAGAGCCCTGCACCTGCTGAACGGCAATGCCAGTCACAACGGGAGCCTCAGGACCCCAGTGTCGACCAGTGTCTCCCACTACTGTCCAGCCTCTCATGCGCTCACATACAGACTTGCTAACCAGGTCGCCATCCCCTTGAAGAAGGCGTGGCGCTCTGTACCCCCCCGGGGGGCCCTCAGAATGTGGGCAGTGTGTGTTGATTGGTTGGTCGATTAGGTATCAGTGCAAGGGGTTCTCAGCTAAGGTGGTCTACCACCTGAGTGATGTGGGGTCTGATGATTTACAGAAAGGAAACTAACATCCATCGCGTACCAAGAAGCCAAGCCCCTTTTCCCAGGTTAGATTATCTCAACAGAACCATTTGAAAACACCACAGTAGATGTTCTCAAATTAAGGGCAAGGACGTTAAGGTGGGTTTCCCAAGCCACAGCACTCATAGGCAGCAGAAGCTGGGATTTACTCTTAGACTTGTCTGATACCAAAGCTTATGTCCTTTTCAGATGACACTTTAATGCTCCCAACATCTTCCTTTTGCCTTTGGCCAAGATCAGAACTCCTGGCAATTTCATCATGGTAGCTTGAAACTTCGGTTCCTGTTGAATTGAAAACACTCCTAGCGTGAAGTGCGTTAGGCAGAATAATGCTCCCCACCCCTAAAGTACCCATATCTTAATCCCAGAACCTGTGAATGCGTTAGGTTACATGGCTTAAGGCAGTCAAGGGTACAGATAGAATTAAAGCTGTCAAATACCTCACATTAAAAAAATATAAAAAAGAGTTTACCATGCTTTTCTGGGTGTGCTCAGTGTGGCCACAAGAATCATGAATTGATGGAAGAGGAAGGCAGAAGAGTCAAATGAGTCATCATAGGTGAGGCCTGGATGTGCCGTTGTTGCCTTGGAAGATGGAGGAAAGGGTCCCAAGACAACCGATGGGAGCAGCCTCTAGCAGCGAGACAAGACAAGGATGTAGGTTCTGTCCTAGAGCCTCTAGGGAAGAACAGATCCCTTCTGATACCTTGGTTTTAGCCTGATGAGACCTGCATCAGACTTCTGAAATATAGAACTCTAAGAGAATTCATTTGTATGGTTGTAAGCCAGTGCGCTCGTGGTGATTTCTTACAGCAGCAATAGGAAATTAATCCTTCCAACAATACGTCTGTGCCTGTTTCTGTTACACGTTTACGGGTGATCTGAGAAAAGGTGTGGAGGGTTTGCAGAAGAGAACAGCACTGAATTTAGACAGCAAGGTGGAAAGACGGGGGGAACTAAGACGAAAACGGGGTAGAGCAGCAGTAGAGGGTGAGAATGGGAATTCCTGGAAGGCGGGGATCACACGTCCCCACACTGGCCTCCTCATGCCCTCCAAGGACCCGAGACAGCAGGTTCTCCCTTCAAAAACTGCTGAGTCGGCAGAATGAATGAACGGGTGAGGGAAATGATGGTGGCAGAAAATGCCTTGGGGGAAGAAAGAAAAAAGTGAAGAAAGAAAGGAGGTAAATGTGTGTGGGGTTGAGTGGCTCCATGAGGGGCGCACGGGGGAGGGGGGCAAAGAGTAGATGGAAGGTTCTAGAATACATTTTTGCTAAGGCTGGCACTTGAGTGAACTATGTGACCTGCTCTGGAAACCCGATAAGCAGTAAAAATCCTTGCAAGTTTCTCACCAGTATCATCACTGGCTCTGAGTTCTCACCCCATTATTTCTCATACATTATTACACAGGAAAAAAATGACCCGAGAGAAACGCAATCCTTCAGTATGACGGTCAAAGAGGAGTGGAGGAGCAGTGCATAAGAACAATGGATTTATAGACAATGGATTGGAAAGAAATGTGTTTTTTCCTGACATCTCAACTTTTTGCACCAGTGAAACCTCATCCAGAACATATACTCTGATGGATCGAGTGATAATCTCCTTCTCATTTAGACAGTCTTCCTGAGCCTTATCCTTCTATTGCAGAACTTTCAACATGATGCTAAAAGTAGATTCCTCATTGCTAATTCTTAAATCCTCTCAGTTCCCATAAAATGCGAGACAAGATCTCCAAGTCTGACAATACTCGAGGACAAGTGTTAAGTTACCTGCCTCTGAGTAGTCCAGCCAACATTAAAAAGAAAAAGTTGGGTAATATTTATTGGCTTGAATTATAATGCGAAAATAGCTGTTCCACTGCCCGTTTTCTCTGAGTGTTAGGATATTGATTACATAAGAACCAGCGTCTCATGTTCAGGGTGTGAAAGATGTACTTTTTAGCACTTTTTCCTTGTTAATGTCTCTCTCTTTAATAGTCTCATTCTTCTCTCTTTTCTATAGACACAGGCACGTGCTTGCACGCCTATAGCTGCATGTGTGCGTGTGCGTACCTGCCCACACACACACGCACACGTTTCTAAATATTAATCTACTTCCACTAAGTAACCCATAGAGTAATCACAGTTCCCTTCAACAGCAACCGAAGTGAGCTTTGTGGTCAGCAGAGGCATGGGTCAGTGACAGCAAGAAGCCCAAGTGCTAGGTCTCCTGACTCCCTCCGACCTGTGTATCTGCCACGGTAGCAAGCCACTTCCAAGTGCAGTAAATACGTCTGTGAAAATGTTCAGGGCACTTGTACTATGTCCCTTCCTCCTTCCTTCCTTCCACCCTTTTTCCTCTGCCTAGACCACATTCGTTGTTGATAAGCAGGTCCACCATCATTTCTAAATCCGGGTAGCTGGGGAAGCAGGTGTCTCACTACCCGTCTTAGCGTGGCTGTGCCGAACTGATACAAACTGATGACTAGCGACAACACCGGTGTTGGCAGAATTTTTAAAACCTTTAAAAATAAAAATATTTATTAACATACAGCATAACTGGGAGATAATATGGCTGATTTTTCTTCTTCATAAAATTCCTACTGTGTTTGTTTTGTTTTTATAATCAGACAAAAAATCAATAATCATTTTAAGGGACTATGGCTAATGAGAGAATTACGCTTATCAAGGGTACCTCCAATTCTGAGGGCATCAGGAGCCCTAAGGATGCCATCTAGGGTGACTAAACATTTTGGTTTGCCGGGGACTGAGGGGGTGTGGGGGACCCAAGACTTTCAATGTGAAAAGCAGGATGAGATGGTCACCCTAACATCACTGCCTATCTCTACGTAAGCAGGTCTTACAGCTTCTCCAGAACTGGTTGTTGGCAAGAGGAAAGGCGGCTCAGGCTGTTGGTGATTATACACATGCGTTTGTGGCGGAGATTAGATATACACATCTCCGGCTCTCAGGCGCGCAGCGCAGCTAAGTAAATTTTGACAAATGGCCACAGCACGTAACATCACCAAGGTCAAGACACGGAATATTCGTACCATCCCAGAAAATCCCTTTGTGCCCCTTTTCCAGTCAATACCCACTCCTCACCAAAAGCAACCACTCTTCTCATTCATATCTCCATAGACACATCAGAATTAGGTACACTCAGAAACGTGGCTACAGAATTAGGAAAGAACTTGAAATAAAAGAAAAAACATTGTTCATGAATGAAGACCAACTAGCAGAAACATGAGAGTCGCTAAACACAATGTATAATGTCATTAGACAATCAGAAGGCGAAAGGTAGACATATTTGAAACCAAAAAGAAATGAAGATATACATAGGATTTGAGAGAAAGTGACAAATATTGAAGAGAGGAAAAAAAAAAGACCTCTCTTCAATATTTGTCACTTTATCTCAAATCCTATATATATCCTCATTTTTTCTTTTTTTTAAAGATTTTATTTATTTATTTGACAGAGATCACAAGCAGGCAGAGAGGCAGGCAGGGGGTGGTGGGAGGCAGGCTCCCCGCTGAGTAGGGACCCTGATGCGGGACTCGATCCCAGGACCATGAGATCATGACTTGAGCCGAAGGCAGAGGTTTAACCCACTAAGCCACCCAGGCACCCCATTTCTTCTTTTTGGTCAGCAGGGAGGGTCAAGGGAATTTAACTAAGAGTCACCATAGAAATATTAGTTATTTACTTATATGATCATGTGCCATTTCCTTGCCCCTCCTTGGGGGGGGGTTTCCTGTCTTCTTTGAGTTCATTTATGACCTACCACACACTAAATACTTAAAAAGTGTTTAAAATTGAGGAAAATAAAGAATAAGGATATAGAAAAGAAAATCTAAAGGGAGGAAAAATTAAGGAAAAGATGTAAAATCCCTTCCAACTCTGGACTTACGAATCTGGGTGGGGTTGGTGGGGAGAAGAAGGCTGGCTCTCCTTGTCTCTACAACATTACAAGTTATAGTCCCTAGAAAATAAATTATATTAAAAAAGAAGAAGAGTTCCTGAGACCTAGATCCCCTGGTACACTAGGTGCACGGAGACATTTTGGGTTGGAATAGTGTAAGATTCATGCTATCATAGATATTGCTTGGTTTATAAGTTTGGTGAGCCCTGGCTGTGTCCTCTATATTGAGGGAGTTGGTTCGGGGCTTTGATGGGTACCGCTGTCCCTTCTCTCAAGCTGTCCCTGGCCTGTGCTGCTTCTGGACAATTCCTAAAGAGGATGCAAGGTGAGGACTGGTGGGTGGATCCTGGCTCAGCCTCCACTTGCCTGGAGCAGACTACCTGACCCCTCTCCTCCATGCCATGGAGAGTCTCCCTCTGCTCAGGCTGCTGAACCACCTGGACTGGACATTCTTCTCAGTTTCCATGGAGTCCTTTCCTTCTTGTGTCCCACTTCTTAATGGTTGAAAATGTCCTGTGGTTTTTGCTGGTGTCTCAGAGTCTCTTTGAGAACAGAGGATGTAGCGCACCCAGAGAGGTCAGCCAGATCTGCACCTAAGTCCTGGCTGTAGCACTGGCAAGGAGGTCCATGATCTCAGTTCCCTCCCCTATTAAAAAAAATGGAATAATAATACTTACCTCCCAGGGTTGTTATCGGCATTGACACCAGGTCATGAATATCAGAATTTAGCACATAGTTGGTGCTCATTAAATATTGGTTTCTTTTCTTCTACCAGATGGGCTATGGGCCTGTTAGTATCTAGATAAGTTGATGTTTACAGGATGACAATATCTGTGCCATCTGTAGTAGTTTAATACTGATTAAGAACTCAAACAAAGTGAAAGATACAAATTTTGGCACAGATTCGGTTTGGGACTTTTGACATCCCAGTTTCATTCTGTTTTGGATTTAGAAAACAAATAGGTTTTGTTCAAACCTACACTACTTTTTAAGTAAAACCCCCAAATTCTTAATTTAGGTGGTGGCATCGGACCAGAAAAATGCCTTCTTTTTTATAATTTGTATTGCTTTAGTTCCCTTGATTTTTGATTCATTTGGAGCTTTTGTTTAAATCTCTCCCTCCTTTCCCACACTTTCTCTCTCTCTCTCTCTCTCTCTCTCTCTCTCACACACACACACACACACACACACACACACACACGTATATTGCCAGAAGCAAAACTGACTGGTTTTCTTGTTAAACTGATACCTCCATACAATGATCTCTAAGCCAAAAGAAGAGATTGTCTTTGGTGAAGAAAAGCCTGTATAATTTTTTTTTCCTACCATATTTTGAGGATTAACTTGCTAGAGGCTGACTGCTTAGGTTAGGTGACAGGTGGCAGGGTACGTCAGCTGTCGTCTGTGATCATTACCTGAAAATAGACCACTTCCCTATGACAGTGAATTCAGGTTGATACCACTGAAAGAGTGGTTCCAGTTTGGCTAATTCCATGACCTTGAGCAAATCATTTCACCTCTATAAGCTTAGTTTTCCGTCTCTAAAATGAAGCATTTGGCGTAAGTGATTTCTAGGATCTCTTCCAGCTCTGAAATTCCAGGGTTCCTTGAATACAGAAGTGGCAACGCAACAAAAATCAGCTGTCAGGAACAACGGTGGAGGCCAGATGCGCCGGCCTAAGAATACCAAGGCAGTGAACTTGCAATGGATCTGGGAGAGCAAAGGCCATGTTCTCCGGAGGCTGAGGATGGGCACACCGAGGGATGAAGGAGATGCTGTATAATGGGTAAGGGGGATGCTTCATCGTAACCTCTCCTCCAGCTTTTGGTCTCTGTATTTCACACTCCCTCTGCTGTTGGAAACCGACAGATCTCATGGGTTTGAAGATGAGCCACTGACATGCTAGTAAAGGGTCAAGTGTCACAGAGTAGTAACCGTAGGCACAGCAGCACATCCAAATAGGATAATTGGAAAAAACATAATTAGATTCAAATCGGGGAAGTGACCGTGACAGTGAGGAGGTATCCATGAGCAGAGAGAAGTCAGGGAAGACAACTTTTAGAGCACAGAGCAAATATTGAGATCTTTTCCTATAAAGAAAGATGGGAGGCGCTAAGGGGGCATCACAGGACATACGGATCATGGAGCATTGGCAATTCAGTTGGTAAGTGCAAGTGAGCATGTGTGCACACGCGGGTGTGTGGACATGTGGTTGCATTTATGTGTGTGTGCTCAGAGTGGAGTGACATCTCCACTAACCAGGATCTTCCTACCTCCCCACATTCGACTCATTTTCAGTGGAATCGGATCTTTAGAAAGCTGTTTCTTCTATGGGCTGAAATACAGATCTCTAGAGCCTCTAATCATTGGTCCTTGCTTTATTTCCAAGACCACAGAAGCTGGAACGTGGAGTCTTTCCATTTCCACAAAGGTGGCCTTCGGCAGCCGTGCTGGGTCCCTTACTTCTGTCTTCAGGTCCATCCCAGGTTCTGTGCTGGGGGTGCACTTCCTTGCTCGGCTCCGTCATCATTTAAGACATGTATACATGTGTACGTGTGCAGGTTTCAGCCAGCAGGTCGTGTAGGGAAGGCCCGCAGGCCGGTCTGCAACGTTGGCACCGCCGTAGAGCCCATGAGCTCTTAGGGCTGTCTCCGCCATTTCCAGACTGAGAATGTCAGGTGCCCGCAGCTCGCTTCTCTGAAAGGTCATAACACTTGGGCGCTGGCACCACCAGGCAATTGTTGCTAGTCCCATTTAAATGTTTACCCTTGAACCATTCCACAGACCAGTTTGTCTGTACAGCCTCTAGCATTAGACTCTGGGAAGAAAACTTGGAATGTGTTATTTTGGGCAAATTTTTCTATACACAAGTATTGCTCAATGTCTCAAGCAGCTTAATACACTGGGAGGCCATGGATTTGGAAGCACAAGGAACGGAGTTCAAATTGTATTTCTGCCACTTACTCTTTCACGACCTTTGGCTTTGGGAGGACTAAATTAGATAATAAGGCTTAAATGTCTGGCCTGGTCTGTGATACCTGGTGGTTTCATGGCCACTGTTAACCACGCTTCTCCCTCTCTGTGGGATTCAATCCGACATTATATTTCTTGAGACTCCTTGGAAACCTCAAAGCAACATGTTTTCATATCCTCATTTGAAATATGATTTCCTGACTATGAAACAGATCCTGTTATCTGGGACACCTGCCTTTTCGTGCACGTCCTCAGCAGTGTAATCACTCACCGGGGTGATCGGTATTCTCGGGGCATGCACTCGGCCTGGCCGTCCCACTGCACATATCATCCGTGCGTGGGCTTAATCGTCTGTGTCAGTCTCGTGACTCTGAATTAGCTGCGGTGCAATAAGCAGAAGGTCGCTTGTCATCTGGCCGAGGCGGGGTGAGCACTCTGAATGGGGCGCTGAGCAGGGGCTGCTGACTCTCAAAGTCCTTGCCGCTCTTTGATGCTCTTGGGAATCTGGAGGAAGACTAAAAAAAGAAAGAAAGGAAGAAAGAAAGAAAGAGAAAGAAAAGGCAAATAGATTTCACTTTTTATTTAATACTTTTATGATCAAACCGAATTTATCGTTTCATATATCTGGTGTCTTTTTTTCTTTAATCTGGTGTCTTGCTGCAAGGGTTGTGGTACCTTGGAAAGACTGTTCAGCACAGCTCAATTCTCAGCCTTGCCATCAAAGAGCTTAAAGCAGCCAAAAATAAGGTGGGGGATCTGACATCTGTGGAAGCGGAACTGACAGCCAAAATGGCCCGAGACTTGCAGGACGTAGCGTGGGAGAAGAGCTCTGGATTCACTGCGGTGCTGGGCTCCAGTCAGCTTTTCTCTGTCAGATGGTACAACGTGGTGCTTCCGGCGGAAAGGCTCTATTACCAGCATCACTGGGTTCAAATCCTAATTCCACCCCTTCCCTGTTGTGTGACCTCGAGCCAATAATGGAGTCTCTGTGTCTCAGTTGCCTCACGTGTCAAATAGAGTTAATAATACAACTTACTTCCTAGGGTGGTTGTGAGAGTTAAATGTAGCAATATGTGGAAGGCACTCTGTTTTGTTGTTTTGTTTTTAATTTAAATTCGGTGAGCCAACATACGGTACACCCTTAGTTTCCGATGTAGAGGTCAGTCATTCATCAGCCGCACAGAACACCTGGTGCTCATCTAGTCACGGGCCTTCCTTGCTGCCCATCACCCAGTTACCCCATCCCTGCGCCCACCACCCCTCCCGCAGCCCTCGGTTTGTTTCCTAGAGGTAAGATCTCTCACGGGGGATGCCTGGGTGGCTCAGTTGGTTAAGCCACTGCCTTCGGCTCAGGTCTTGATCCCAGCGTCCTGGGCTCCTTGCTCGGCAGGGAGCCTGCTTCTCCCTCTGCCTCTGCCTGCCTCTCTGTCTGCCTGTGCTCGATCTCTCTCTCTCTATCTGACAAATAAATAAATAAAATCTTAAAAAAAAAGAATCTCTCACGGTTTATCTCTCTCTCTGATTTCTTTTCATCCCATTTTCCCTCCTTCCCCTCTGATCCTCTGCGCTGTTTCTTATCGTCCGCGTATGAGTGAAACCATGTGATAGTTTTCTTTCTCTGACTGAATGATTTCGTTCCATATCATCCCCTCCAGTTCCATCCATGTCGATGTAAATGGGAAGTACCCGTCCTTTCTGACGGCTGAGGAATGTTCCACTGTGGGTATATAACGTGTTTATCCATTCATCTGTGGATGGACATCTCGGCTCTTTCCATAGCTGGCTATGGTGGACGTTGCTGCTATGAACATTCGGATGCACGTGCCCCTGCAGATCCCTGCATTTGTGTCTTTGCAGTAAATACCCAGTGGTGCGATGGCTGGTCGTACGGCAGCTCTGTTCTTCACTTCTTGAGGGACCGCCCCGGCTTGCACTCTGTGGAAGACACTTTGATCGCGCCTGGCACATACTCAGTTTTATGTGTAAGATCCCAGCATGGCCTAAGAGACTCTTAATCTCAGGAAACAAACTGAGGGTTGCTTTCTAAAGATCAGATTCAACTGAAAGTGAGTCGAATGTGGGGAGGTAGGAAGATCCTGGAGAGGGCGGCTGGCGATGGACACTGGGGGGAGTACGTGCTATGGTGAGTGCTGTGACGTGTGTAAGCCCGATGACTCACAGACCTGCACCCCTGGGGCTAATAATACATTATATGTTCATTAAAAAATGAAAAAAATAAAATGCCTTAAAAAAAAAGATTCCATTATGGTCAAGCCTCTGACACAATCCCTAAGCTCAGAGGGATGTGTCCGCTTCCGTTCACGGTGGCAGTTAGAGGAGCTAACTGCTGAGCACTTCTTTCTTACTTTTATTAACTAATCCAGCCAGTATTATTGATACTTTAGGATGGTCCAAGCGTTGCTGCAGTTGAACAGAGACAAATAATTCTAGTAGAGCCCACGTCCCGGTCTCTGCTCAGAGTCTGTCTCCGTGTGAGTTCCCTGCACTGGCCCTAGTTCTGCCGCATGAGCCGCGGGGAGTGAATTCCTTCCCCTTTGTGCACGGCCGCCGTCCCCTCGCGTGAAGACGGTTCTAAGGCCTCAGCTCGGGCTTTTCTGATTAAACAGGTGCCGAGCTTCCCGCGGCTGCCCAGGTGGTGGGTGGTCGCCCACTGTGTTTCTGGAGCCCCTTCCGCAGCCACCACAGCACGGAGTGAGCCGGGTGGACGTTCCCCAGGATGGCGCTGGGCACGCGTCCTGTGCCTGGGAGCCCGCCGACTTCTGCCTGCCTTCCCGCCTGGCCTTCCTGCTCCTGTCTGGAATTAGCTTCCACGTGTCGTAGCTTTTGTTCGAGCGTATTCTCCAGCTTTGTCTGCTCCTGCCTGCTTCTCCCGTTCTGCCGCAGGGATCCTCCCCAGGCCTCCCCTAACTGACCTAACTGGGCCCCCCAGCCCACAACGTGGTAGGGTTTAAATCACTTTTAAGTTTTCATTTGTTGTAAATGCTTTGCTTTCGTTGTGCTGAACTCCTTGGCCTCTGAGCTAGACTTCCTCATAACCGGCAAGGAAGCAAAGCAAGTGCTGTCTGTGTTGGGGAGGCCAGGGTGCCCTGGGTCACAAGAGGCACCAGTGTTTTGTATCACACACACATACACGGTGGTCAAGTAAACCATGCCACCATGCTTTCGTATCACTTAAAATTTTTATTTATATGTTTTGAAGGAACTTTTTTAGACTTTTAGCAATAGACTTTCAATCCCATGTCACTCTTATAATAGATGAAAACCAATCCCATCACGTTTCAAAAGCTTATTCTTAAACTGTTCACATTATATGTCAATAAAATGCTTCAAGAGTGAACATCCTTGCTGGGAGCTCTGGACTTTCAGGTCTGATCTAGGACTTCATCAGCTCAGACATCATCTTCTTGATGTCCTCTGCCTGCATGGCAACATCTCTGAGAGACATTTCCAGGCAGAGGTGGATTTGTTTGTAGCGAATGAAGCTTAGGATTCCCAGCTCCTCGCTAGTGAGATCTCCTTCCTTTTCCTGCATAGACTACTACATTATAGAATTTATCGTATGCAAATAGGATCCAAGGATAAGTACCACACAATTGAGGGAAACATTTGAAAAAATCATGTCAGGCATCTAATTAATAAAGATATTACATTACATTTTGGATTGTTGTATTTGTCAATTTTTTAAAATTTGCAATTTGTTATGACTTATTTTCTCTTTCTTAATAACTATTCACTGTTGTACCTAATCATATTCACAAATCAATATTGTGTTTCCTAGAGAGAATTCTCCAAGTTACATAAATCCAGAGATCAGTAACATCCACGTTTGCCCTATTCTTAGTTACAAGGTTTTGGTTTAAATTTAAATCTGATGGCAGCTGTCGACCAGTGGTGCTACTCCCATCATCACAGTGATGACACTAATTTTTATGACTCATGCTTGTAATTTTGATCCGTGTGGCTTCTTCCGCACTGACGGAGTTATTCTGAGGCGTGTTGAAGTGCACCATGATTTCATTAGCATTTTCTACTTGACTATGCTCAGTTTTGTTTTCTCCTTAAATTGAAAATGTTGTTGGAAGTTAAGGAACTTCTCTTCAAACTCAGCTGGAAAGCTCTGATGAATTGAAGTTCGGCCCGTGCTTGAACTAGTCACATAGCCCCTCGCTGCTTTAAAAACCTTTTCATGTAATCCCAAAGATTTGGGCCTTTTTTCCTGCCTTTAGTTGATATATGATAGCCAACCGTTTAACCTTTTATTTTTAATAATTTTGAGCTTATAAAAAGTGAAAAAATGGCATGAAGAACTCTTGTAGACTCTTTCTCCAGATTCTTCAATTATTACGTCAGTTACTTCAGCAGAATTATCATTCTCCAACTCCCTGTATTTAGGCATATTATTGTCCTCAACCATTCGAGAGTAAATGAAAGACACGCTGTCCTGTAGCACCGTAATGCTTCCGTACATATTCCCAAAAAACAAGACCCCTCTCCTATGGAACTCCTGTACAACCACGGAAACCAGGGAGTCATACAATGCTACCGTGCCGTCTATTCCAGTTCTGCTGATAGTCCCCATGATGTCCTTCCTAAGGTCCAGGAGCCATCAAGGGGGCCACAGTGCTTTTCCCTGCCCTGTCTCTCAGTCTGCTGACCTGGACTGGTTCCTCAGGTTTTCTCTTTCATGAACTTGAAGTGTTAGATGTCTCCAAACAAGGTACTTTGGAGACTATCTTTTGTTTAGGGTTTGTCTCATGTTCTCTCATGATTAGATTCAGAGTTTGAGTCTTTGGCTGGAATATCTCAGAAACGATGCTGGTTCATCTCAATGCATCATTTCGGCTGGCACATGATTCCTGGTGATATTAATTTTACCACTTGGCTAACATTGTGTCTTCCAGGCTTCTCCATTGTGAAGTTAACAAATATGTTTTAAGTTCTTATATGGATTTTGTGGGAGTACACTTGAAATTATGTAAATATCCTGTTTCTCATGAAAATTTTAGCCACTAGTTTTAGCTTCCATTGAATGCCTACTGTCTTTATAAATAAACTTACTGGAACACAACCAGGCTTATCCTTTTATGTAATTTGTGTTGTTGCTTCTTTGCTAAAAAAAAGATTTGAGTATTTGTGACAGAGATATACTGTCACTATATGACTTTTTTACAGAAAAGTGTATTGACCCTTGCTCTTCGGAGCCTGGAAATCTGTATTTGAACAAGCATACTGGTCTTTAAAACACTGCTGCAGTGTGTGCTGTTTTCCTCTGCATTCCTGAAGCCTGTACTTTATTACTACATATCTCTTCAGCCATGTAACTTTACATGCTCCTTTACATCTTATTTTGTAAGAGTTACATCTTAATTTTACAAGATTTACAAAAGCAGATGGTAAGATTAATGTATCTTTGAAATACTATTGTAAAGACAGTGCAGAGTGGTATGCTAACACGGATTCTCAATAAATTCTCTTTGATATTATGGTTTGTTGGAAAACTTCACAAATTTGAGTAGAAGGAACTAGAATAGTATTCATAATTTTGAGCTTGATTCTCTGACTCCCAAATCCTCCAATCTGTTCAAATAATGCTATCAGATCAGGGTTTCTAGAGGTCAGCTTTGAGTTTCTCATCCCTGGTTTCAAAACACAAAATGCTTCACAATCTCCCCATATCCTAATCAATAGGACCACATTTCTCAGGCTGGCGTTCAAGAGCCATCATGAGCGAAACCCATTGTCTGATGCTTAAAGGAAGATGTGGAGGCAGAAGTGGTCCTGGAAAGGGAGAAATGAGAAGGGTTTTCCAACATGTTCTGCTCCTGGCCATCCCTTTCTCAATGCTTTAGACAGCTCAGACTATCAGCTCTTTACCCTATATACCCCATATCTAGGTTTCTCTTTGGATCATACATACAATCCTTTGGACACACTTTGTACTTTATCTGTATCTCTCTTGGGGAACATTTTTCTTTTATTTGGTGGGGGAGACTTAACCTTTTTCTCTCTTGAATTATGGTTCACTGTATCTGCACCACTATTTTGTAAGATGGTTGGGGATACACTTTATATCTGGTCGCCCTTCGTAGTACAATGTTTACCTTGTAAGGGATCCTCAATAAGCAGTCATCGAGAACCCCCTGTTGTGAATAGTGCAGCTCTGTGGACAGCTGGTATTTGTCTTGGGATCTGAGTTCCATTTGCTGTAGGATCTGAAGCCAATCTGAGAGCTTTCAGGCCACTCTGTGGTCCTGTTCCCTGTTGCTCTGTCTCTGGAAGCATGTAGCAAGTGTCATGAGCTGTGGGAGGTAATGTCTACAGAGCACTACAGAGCACTATTCACTGACTTTGGATGTCTTAAGGAGAAGACAAGATGAGGTTAGTTTGACTATTATTAACTCCTCCTGTTTTGAGTAAGGCAACAAGCTCTTTGCCGGTTAATGGTTCTTCCCACTGTTATCAGCAGTGCTTTAATTTGACTTTTTTCCAGATGCAGAGAGCAAGGAACAGAAAAAAGATACATTGTAGGTCAGGGGGAAGATAATCAAGGCAAAATAGCAAAAAAGGAAAGGGATAAATATCTGCACAGACAGACCTAGATTTCAGTCTCAAATTTGCCACAGTCACCGTAGAACACTAAGAAATTTACATGACTCAGAGACCCGGTCTGCTAATCAGTAGAATGGAAATGATAGCTGCATCATGTGGTAGTTACTAATTAATGTAAAATGCCTGGGGTAGGTGTTTAAAAACTTACTGTTGTTCAAAGGTGCTTTGGAGAACCTGGCCGAGAGAAAGGACACTTTTTTTTAAAAAGGGGCCCCTTGACTGTGAACACACTAAAGAGAGAGACTGCATCTATAATTAAATAAATTGTTTTCTTTTAAAGATTATTAAATTAGATTTTTAAAATTATGGAAACAGATTTATATATTTTTAACGATTTTATTTAATTATTTGACATAGAGAGATCACAAGTAGGCAGAGAGGCAGGCAGAGAGAGAGAGAGAGAGAGAGGGGAGGAAGCAGGCTCCCTGCTGAGCAGAGATCCCAATGCGGGGCTCATTCCCAGGGTCCTGGGATCATGACCTGAGCCGAAGGCAGAGGCTTAACCCACTGAGCCACCCAGGCGTCCCAAAATTATGGAAACAGATTTAAATGGGAGCTGGAAGATACAAGATCCAGAGCACAGGTGAAAAAACACTGGGATGACCAGAGAAAGACAACTTCCCCATTAGAGAGGTGATGAGGTAACAAGAGCGGGCAGCGACGATGTGGGTGAACTTGTAGGGGCATGGCAGAGAACTGAGGGCATTTCCACTTCATGGCTTTTATATTCTCCATTAAGTCATCTGTGAATGAGGAGGAGGAACGGAGGGGAGGAGGAGGATTTGATGTAAGCTACCAGAGGTTAAATAACAATGGATATGGGTTAATTCAATGTTGAGCTTTTACCCTGTGAAGACTTTGGAAAGATAGTAAGGTAGCAGAAGTTGTGGCAGGTGGTCCCAGTGTTGGGATGTGGGACCAGGCCGAATAAGGAAAGAGGTGTAGACCACAGTAATCTTTGAAAGGGAGGAAGGGCTGGATGGCTGGTGAGGCCTGGAGAGCAGGCAAAGCGGGAGGAACTGGAGGAGAGAACCAGGAAGGAGACCGCATTTGGACAGTCGTGTGTCTGAACGAAGATTTCAAGAATGGTGTGATGAGTCCTGGGCGTGGCTGTGGAAGGGGGCAGTTGGCATGGTCGGGGGAGAGCCCTGGTGATGGGGAGGCCAAGAAATTGATTTGGAAGCCTTGACTATGTGAACGCAAATGTCATTCTGACGTGCAGCATGATGGATAATAAAGAGAGTTAACTAAGTACGAATTCTTAAAGGAACAATGACTATAGGGCGCAGGGGCCACAGGAGAGGGTAACAGATGAAAAAGGAGGACAGCTTGCGCAGGTCAAGGTCACCTGGATATTTAGAGAATAAAACTGGGGTGCTTCCAGTGACACTTCCAGTGACCCACCCCACCCTCCCTGCAAACAATCATACTTCTGTTGATTGAGTTCAAGCCTGCCATCACTGTGTCTGGCCTCTGTTGTGAAAATAGACGCTTCCTTCGTCCTAGATTCTGGTCAGTAAATTGGTAAATGTTCTTTCCTGGCTCTTGTGCTTGAAGCAATGCATTACTTTTTGGTTTCTGATTTCTTCCTGTCCCTCCAATCCAATACTATACGTAATTCTGTTGTCTACTTGCAGCTCAGGTTCGGCTATAAATCCCAGTGACTTGTGTCTGTTTGATTCTAGTCAATGAAACAGCCCCCGATCAAGACTTTTGTGAAAACTCTGGTATAGCACATACTCCAAAAAATCCTCCTCTTGTGATGGGAGGAAGGGCATGTCAGTATTTCCCAGCAGGTGCGTAATTACTTTATGGATGATGCCTGCGACTTGTTCCTGCCCATACTACTCAGAACGGCTTCTCTTCATGAGCTCATGATACACATCTTTGCAGCAAGGTCATTTTGAGCTAAATGGTTAGGATGATCAAATGGAAAAATTACTGGAAAAGACCACTCATGTAATTGTTAACATAATAAAGTTTCAAGTTAGATATCAAACAGCACAGCAGTGTTTTGTTGCTTAAAGTGATATTAATTTGTCTTGGGGATCTGTATATTTTCTTAACATGACTCTGCCCCATCTTGAAGATCTCTTTTCATAAGCAATTGTCCTTAAATATCAAAACAAGTGCTTAAGGTGTATAGTAATGGTTTTGAGAGCACTCAGAAGACTTGCCCATGGACAGCTACACAGTAGACTCACCGACTTAAATGTAGTCTATTTACTGCAAGTGTTCTACTTTTCATAGTCCACAGAGAACTAAATTCCTCTCAACAGTGAAGTCCCATGCATTGACCTGAAGAACTAATTCTTATCATCTCCTTCACCACGAGGCATGCAAATTCTTTGGAGCAGTGCATATAGTTTGAAAAAGTGTAACCACTACTAAAATGTCCTTTTTTATTGATATAGAACCCTATTATTTTTGTAACAAAAGCTTCTGAGAGAAAAGCCCAATAAAATCCTTTTGGCTGGCAAGACTTACATAAGACTATATCAATTATGTGTCAGTGCATTTCATGGACAAGAAGAAACTGGTGTTTATTTATGCTTTCTATTCTAGACTACCCATTTTACTTTCCTTTGCCTTCAGCAGACCTGTGAGTCATAAGGATTTGACAGGCAGGGTGAATTTAACCTTTACTCCCAACTGCCTACATATGATCATTGTAATTTTCTATTGACATTTAGTAGGTCCACATTGGTGCTGGCCAAAGAGTGGTGGATAAGAAAAACAAATCCAAACAAGCAATTACTCTATTCTAGTGAGGCTAAATTGCTTCTGCTTCCATGAAGAATATTAACTGATGAAATCAACTTGCTACCAGTTAGCCAAATGCTCCTTATTGCGTGGCACCATACTGAATCCTTAGAGTTGACCACAGTAGTTAACAAATTGGACATTCAGTTCTTGTAGACTGCAGGTCAAAGAAAAATATGTTGATGACACCCCTCCACCTATGTGATCTCTGGGCCATGACTCATTGCTGCCCTACCTTCTTTGAACTGACCACGCTCAATCAACTCCCTATATCCTAAGTCTGACCTATTAAATCATGTTAGCTTCAGGAACATTTCCTTCAACAAAGGATGGAAGAGGGAGCAAGAATAGAAGTTCAGTTCAACAAAAACTTAGTTCAATTTCTTACCCAAGTCTTCAAGCCACATCTGGGACCCCTGCAGTTAGTAACACACATTAGAATGTTTTCTTGATAAAGACAGCACGTAGACCCTATATGCCAGCACACCGTGGTCATTAAACACCTGGTTGGGAGTAGCTAAGTGGACTAAAGAGAGACTTGAGATTTAAAAATTCATTTTAAGTGAAAACTGTTCACCTACTTAGAGTTTATACACTCAGATGACAGGAGGGCCATGTGGTGATGTGAGTGACAGGGATTGGGTAAGGACGTGATTACCTGCAGAGCCTGTAGTACTCTCTTTGAAGAGGCAGCTTCTCCTCACCTCCAGACTCTCGCTAACAATGAATACTTAGGTCTAATGCTCATGTTTCCACTATTTTGTTCTCAAGAAAAGACAAATTTGGAAATCTGGGGGGTTTTTAATATGAAAAAATCTAACTCTTTACAGACCAAATAGGATATTGCAAAAGTCTAAACCCAGCCTAGGACCAACAATTTTTAACTTCTGATTTAGGTGTAAGAAATCGGGTGAATAAGGAAAGGGCAAATCAGAAGATAGTTATGCAAAATGGGTGAAGGTCGAAAGAGAAAATATTTGTTTCTTTCAACCAGTATATTTCATAACTGGTGGAGATTAATATCAGGAATTGTGACTGAAGAGATCCAAAAATTTAGAAGTTGGATTGTCATTCTATCTGGACATCATCATACATCACTGCCCTCCCAAATTTCTTCTTGAAAAATGGAAATTTTGCTTTAGGAACTTATATATTCCTCAAAGTCCATTTTCATAAATACCCAAAATGCTTCTTTATGATACTGCCATGTATTTGCTTTCCATATTTGATGTTAGGCAATTTATTGATAGAACATTGTTGTTTTCATAAATGTACCCCTGTGAGCCTTGAAAATATTCTTTTTTTATATGCATCTTTTTTTATCATGTTCCATTAACCTTGAAAATAGTCTATTTCTTTTTTGTCCCTTTAGACTACTAAAATACGCTTGGTTATCAACTTATTCAACATCTTTATGTTTTTAAGATCTCATTTATTCCATGAAATTTTTGTGCCAGTCTGTGTGTGAGATGCTGAGAATGCCGCAAGAAAGAAGTGTGGTCTCTGTTCCCAGATGAGATGTTTGTGATCTGAAAGGAGAGTT
The DNA here is from genome assembly GCA_003697995.1 of Taxidea taxus jeffersonii. Lineage (NCBI taxonomy): Eukaryota > Metazoa > Chordata > Mammalia > Carnivora > Mustelidae > Taxidea > Taxidea taxus. The sequence continues at coordinate 65,830 of RCUC01123771.1, forward strand.
TGACTTACTCAGGTCTGACTTTTAGGTAAAAAAAAACATGAATTTTGGAGAGAGGCAAAGTAGACCCATAATGACATATATTTTCATATTCATGGGTACATGAATATGATATATATTTATGGTTCTTTACCAGGTACGTATGTACTTTGAAAAAGGCAAATAGCACACTAAAAAAACAAGTTGTTCTTTTGCTGTTTCCTCTAAAATTAAGTTCTATCGAGATGATATATGTACAGAGATGGTTTATTATAAATTTATTATCAGCTATCCAATAAGACATATGACCTTGAAGGTGAAGGTTCTTCTCACCTTCCCAGGCTCAGTTTTTGGATCTTTCTCCTGTTTCCTTCCGTAGGCATTCATCTAACTCCAGTGCTGGAAATGCAGTTATTTATTTGTGTTTATGATACTGTTGACTCAACCCCCATCTAGGACAACTATATGCAATAGGTGAATGTGTGGTTGATGGAATTCTCTTGCTTCTTCGCAAGGGAACATTTAAGGATGAAACCCAAGGCTAAAGATGAGGAGTTCGAATCTCTGAGGAGTTTGAGATGTCCTGACATTGTCGGTATTTTATTCCCCCCGCACCACGCCACACAGCTAGAAACTCCCTACTCATCTCTGGATTTGCACTCTTACACTCCCCCTGTTCATTCCCGCGGAAGGACAAAGCCTCTGAGGGCAACTTTGGGGGATTATCTAGTGGTAAATTGTCCTTGTCTTGTGAACGAACTTGAACTAGAGATTCGATTTATCATTGTCTAAGGAACACAGTAAAATACTTTGTCTTCCATATAACTCTGGGAAGTCTTCTGAAATCTTGAGGTCCCCAGAGAGCGGGTCTGATCTTCTGTGGTTCCCAGCACATTTGTGCCACATAGGCCACATTTTATACTGAACTGCACAGTATGGGGGAGTACTCATGTTTCAGGGATTGTGGTTTACCCCACACACCATTATTTTGGTGGCCTTTACTCTTTAAAGAAAAGACAACTTGGAAAGGAAATGGACTGAACTCATTACTAACCAATGTTGTTCAAACATTTGAATATCAAACACAAGAGCTCACCACATCTTTCCTTACATCTGTGTTGAAGGGCAGTATTTTAAGAGTTCAAAGCAGTGTTTCATTAATTTACTTTGGGAAGCAAAACTGAGTGCATGAATTTCCATTTCTGTGTATTTGGGAAAGTGAGGACCGTTGTAACTGTACTGCTGTGTAAGTAACAATTCAACAATCAAAACCTCTTTTGAGGAAAGTCTCTAAATTTAATGAGGTAAAAATCAAATGTTATTTTTAGTATAACAAGTAGAACACTTGTAGCCCACTTGGCACTATAGATAGGTAAACTCTATATCTAGAGACATAGTTTTGGACATGGGTTTTGGAGCCTGAAACAAAAGGTGGGGAAATGATACAAAATTATGCTACCCTTTGCAAATTTTACTGTTTATGACCATGCAAACAC
>ML100237.1:2652-26356 GCA_003697995.1 Taxidea taxus jeffersonii
GTTTCTCTTTATAAGAAAACCATTCAAAAATCCATAACTTTCCAATATACCATCATCAATAATTAAGAAAAAGGTACAATGGGACAGGTCTTTATTCAGAATAAGAACAATAAGCATAAAAGAGCCAGGTACCTTCAGTGAGAAACGTAGACTGAGAAGTAAGCCACATACAGCCATTACTGACAGATGTTTGCACCTCAAAATACAGGTTTAATGCAAATCAAACCAAAATACTAGTAAGATTAACTTGGCATCTTAGAAATGATTTTAAAGCCCTTCTAGAAGAATAATTGTTTAATAATACCTAACACTTAAAATAATCAAAATAACAATGATGTCAGCAAGACACCAGAAGAGGGAGCCCTAGACCCTCTTATCCATCATCCCACCCCAGCCACACTGATTAAACATCACTGAAGTTCTTGTTTCTGCCTGGGGAACTGAGGGAAGGACTAGTCTGTATGTCCAAGCCCTGATTTTACTGGGGGTTGCCTGAAGAATGGGCTATTTCAGTAAAAAAGTAGGAGTAGGGGAATACCCTCACCTTCTAACGTGCCATCCACAATAAAAGCCAGGTAGATTTAAACCTTAAATATCCAAAAAAATCAAGCCACATTAATACCACTGCCCCCCGCCCCCACCAAAATCAATCCATGTAACAGAAATACAGCTGAAGGCTCATTTGATTTTTTTTTTTAAAGATTTTATTTGTTTATTTGACAGACAGAGATCACAAGTAGGCAGAGAGGCAGGCAGAGAGAGGAGGAAGCAGGCCCCATGCAGAGCAAAGAGCCTGATGTGGGGCTCGATCCCAGGACCCTGGGATCATGACCTGAGCCGAAGGCAGAGGCTTTAACCCACTGAGCCACCCAGGCGCCCCTCATTTGATTTTTTAATGCAGAAAAATTTTCCAAGCATGAAATTGTGTAAGAAGTCAGAAAAGGTTAATAATGTTTTCATAGGAATTAAAAATGTCTATATGTAACAAGTCACATTATAAGTTAGATTAAAAGGAAATAACCATAAAGGTTTCCCATAGCTAAAGTTTTAAAAGCTGAAATAATTAATAAAACAAGCTGATGCGTCGGTAAAACTGGGCAGAGGACACTGACAGAAAAGCAAATACAACTGCCTTCTAAATGAAGATACAATGGACATTGAGGCAAATAAAATATATTCTGCTCATAAAAGTAACAACATTCAAAATCTAGTGATAGTAACAAGTTACAAGTAAGAGTAACAAGGATCAAGAGAAAGAGTTATTTGAATTCACTGGGTGCACAGTTTGGTACATCCTTTCTAAACAGTAATTTTTCAGTAAGTATTAAGAGTCTAAAAATATCCCCACTTCCCATCCTAGTTATCCCACTTAAAGAAATAAACCCTACCGAACTATTTGGGAAATCATGTACAAAGAATAGTGTACAAGGATTTCAATAGAATAATTTCAAATTTTAGCAAAAATTGAAAGTAATTCAAATATCCAACAACAGAAGAGGGGTTAAATAATGTTACATCCCTTTAAATGAAACCTACACAACAATGTGTCAGAAGATTTGTAATGGCAATGGGAAACATTCACAATAAAACACGGATACAGAACTATATCAACAATACATTCTGCAGTGTGATGTCAACTATATCAAAAGTATTTGCAGGGAAAGAAGTATACCAAAATATTAACATATTAACATTAAAATATTAATATTAGTAAAGAGTACACTTGTCACAATGGGCACTGAGTATTGTATAGAATTGTTGAATCGCTATATTGTGATTCAACACCTGAAACTAATATAACTCTGTATTTTAACTATACTGGAATTAAAAGAAAAATCTTAATAAAAATGTTAAAATAGTGGTTATATCATGGTTTGTAATTATAATTTTGTTCTTTGTTGGCTTTTCCAGATTTTCTGTAATAAATATGTAACCCCTTATGATTGAAGATAAAAAATTATTTTAAACAATATTTTCTTTGATCATGTTAACATCTTGAAAATATTCTGCACACCACACTGAATCTCATGGCATCCTTACAAAGTGGTCCAGATTGTTTGTGCATTGGTTCCTTTCCCTTTTGGACTCACCTGAGGATGTGAACTGCTGCCGTCAGTTTGCTGAGCCCAAAATATCGTTGGGAATACTTGTCTGGAAGCCTCTGTGGCTACAATTTCCACTGGTCTAGTCCGACTTCCATGTATTGGTACTTCAGAGCTACTGTATGGAATTGAGATCCTGCTATAAACCAGAGGTTTATAAGACATTGTAATAATAATTAATTATCAGGCATGACATTGAGGAAAGCCTTTTTAGAAAATGTTAAACCATATATTAAATTTGATATTCAAAATAGCATTAAAGTAGCATGACTTTTTTTTTTTCCTGTGTTTTTTCCCATCTAACTACTTAGGTGATAGAAAGCAATGAGCCAATAACGGAAATGGGGATTCTATTTACTGCCCTCCTTCTTGATGATCTAGAAATAAGAATGCAAAGAAATTTAGGGATGACTGCATAAAATCCCCAAGGTCATCCTGTTCAGGTCAGATACTAGGGGTTCTGAGCACAGATGTGAGCATAATTATTGTGTCATATTGGAAAGAACATAGAATAGAGCAATCAGTTTAAGGTCAGGCATATTCCATTTTATGCACTTCCACTTAGTTTCATTCCTTTATTCAAAAATGATTTTAAAGCATCTCACCATCTTGAGTTATTGCAGATAAAATATGGAAAATCAAAGCATAGAACTCTCCACTCACAGAGATCTCATATTTAACGAACTGATGAACATATGATTGTTATTGACATGATGCGATTTTATTTCTACAGAACATGATGGGCTCACAGGGAGAGAAGTGATTATTGTGTGGTACACTTAATTATGCAGTTAAGCAGTGGGGCATTTGGGGATAACCCTGGACGTCTTTGTCACATATCTTTGAGTGACACATTCTCTTTCTACCCTATGTGAGATCATTTTGATTCCTTGGGGTTGTTCCATACCATTTTCTGTACTCATACAAACATCAATATATACTGAATTTGTTTTTGGAACAAAAATGACATTTCTTTTTTTTTTTTTAAAGATTTTATTTATTTATTTGACAGAGAGAGATCACAAGTAGGCAGAGGCAGGCAGAGAGAGAGGGGGAAGCAGGCTCCCTGCCGAGCAGAGAGCCCGATGCGGGGCTCGATCCCAGGACCCTGAGATCATGACCTGAGCCGAAGGCAGCGGCTTAACCCACTGAGCCACCCAGGCGCCCAAAAATGACATTTCATGCACACTGTTCTGCCACTTGCTCTTTTTGTTAATGGAGGATGATGAATGCTCTCTAGTTTCATAGATAGGTGCTTAAATTTGTTCATTTATTTTATTTTATTTGTTCATTTAAGTGGATTCATTATATTCTGTTGTCTGCCTGTATCATGGGTGTTCCACCATTTTTCTACTGGTGGACCCTTAGGTTCTTTCCGGTTTATTGCCCCACCCCTCCAGTGCTGTCATGTGTCCTTATTTATTATTTAGTGGTACTTTCATTCCTATAGGATCATCCCCTTCAGTATTCAAACATGCTGCTACTTTTCCCATCATAACAAAACATTCTCTTCGGGTACCTTACCACCTACACTATCTCTTTGTTCCCTCTACTGTAACAAATCCTGGAAAGAATTGTTATTTGATATCTTCAATTCCTCAGCTCCCATTCTCTCTTAAGCCATCTCTAGTCTGATTTTTTTCTACTATCACCGTCCTACCCTGCTCTTTTTGAGGTCATCAATGATTCCCTCATTGCAAAGTCCAAAGGCCAAGTCTTGCTTGCCGCAGAGTTTGACAGAGTAGACCACGCCCTCCTCCTTAAAACACTTTATTTACCTACCCTCCACGATGCCTCATTTTCTTGGGTTTCCTCCCAGATCTTTCTTCTTTCTTGGCCCCCTGCTGGCTCGTCTTCTGCTCTCCAACTTTGTAGTGTGGACTGTTGTAGGGCTCAATCCTCTATTCTCCTCTTTCCTGTCTACACTCTCCTTGGCGATCTCAATACAATCTCACAGCTTGAAGAGCCATCATGTCAACAACTCCCAAATTTGTACCTCTGGGAGACTTTCCCCCAAATTCCAGCCATGAATGGGGAACAGCCTATTCAACATTTCCATGTGATGTCTGAGATATCCCAATCTTAACCTATCCCAAACTGAACTTCTGATCATTCCTCCCAAACCTGCTCCACCTACAGTCTCCCCATTTCAGATGACAGCTGCTTTCTCCTTCGACTTACTATAACACCACCGTGACCATATAGACACTACATATAGTGTAGATACAAGAATTGACCCATAGATCTGAGGATGAGAATATAAGTTATCTTAATTGATCCAAGTATATAAGGAAATCTAATATGTGACAAAGTTGGCATTTTAATTAACTGGGGAAAAGTTAGCATAATTGGCTATGCATTTGAAAGAAAGCAAAGCCAGACCCTTGCTAAAATAAATTCCAAATGGATTGAAATTTAAACTCAACATTAAAAACTGAAACACTAGAAGAACATTTAGAAAGTTATGTGACCTTGCTTCTACCCTTGCCTCCACCCTGCCTTCCCTCTAGACTATTCTCAGCATCTCTTCTTTCTTGCACTCTGCCACACTGGCTTCCTTGCTGTTCTTTGGGCCTGCCAAGATGGATATCCCAGATGGATATCCAATTATGCATATTTAAAAAAAATTTTTTTGGTGAATGTTTTGGTGAATGAAAACACCACATTTATCATATGTTGAGTTCCCATTTAGGCTTACAGCAATCATTAAATTTTGTGTTCTTGTCCTCAGATCTATATGTCTATTCCATTTTTTTTTTTTTTTAGAGAGAGAGAGAGAGCAAACAGGGAGGGGCAGAGAGAGAGAATCTCAAGCAGGATCCATGCTCAGCCCAGAGCCAGATACAGGGCTCGATCCCATGACCCCGAGATCATGAACTGAACTGTAATCAAAAGTCATATGCTTAACCAATTGAGCCACTCAAGTGCTCCCCATTCTTTTTTAATATAATAGTATTTGGTCTTAGTTGTCTACAGTAAATTTTAATATCTGTTGAAGAACATCCCTTCCTACTAGTCTTCAATTTCATAATTTTCAATATTCTTGTTTAATTTATTATTCCAAAAATGTCTTCAAAATAATTTTTCCCATTTAAAAAACATCGTGATACCATTTGGAAATGCACTTAGTTTAAATACAGTTGGTTCTCATTATTGATGGCCATTATACTCTACACAGTCACTCCTAACAATGAATTAGGGAAAATTGACCCTTTGCTTCAAGGGAAAATACAAGGCTAGGTTCTTGCTAGTCTCTGGTCAGATTATTTTTGTCATCCAAGCAACATATAACTTTGTTTCATGTGTGTCTTGTAGATGGACACATTATTTAATACATACTGTCAGTTCATTCACATGGAACTTATGGTCAACAGCACTGTAACTCATGCTTGAATGAAGGTTATTTAACACACATGTTTTCTTCTTAAGGCACATCATAACCTTCCTGTGCTTAGGAAGAGCAGACAACATTTCAGCACGATGTTTGGGGGCAATTTGCAATAGTGAAATCACCATTAAAAAGCACAAAAATGTGAAAAGGATATGTTTATGGTATGAGAGCTGAAACAAGAAGGCAGAATGATTCTTAGTTCAACCTCAGGGGTGCATCAGCAGTTCAGAATTTTTGCCACTCTGTGCCTGTCTGCAGATGACCAGGGAAACATCACAAATATTGATTTTAGGGTTATACATAAATTTTCATGAGTAAGTGCATTCATAAATATGGAATCTGTGAATAATGAGAATCAACTGTATTAATTTTTGAAGCATGTACAATTCTTATGCTAGAGTCTTCTCTTCCAGGAATTTGGTATGCTTCTCCTTTCATTCAGGTCTTATTTTCTGTATTCTGAAATATTATAGTTTTTTTAAAATGTGGTTTTTGTATCCTTTTTGCTAAGCTTTTTTTTTCTAAGTTTCTCTTTAAAATAATTTTTACAGATACTGTAGGGGGATTTTTTTTTAAAGATTTTATTTATTTATTTGTTAGAGAGAGAGCGAGCACAGGCAGACAGAGTGGCAGGCAGAGGCAGAGGGAGAAGCAGGCTCCCTGCCAAGCAAGGGGCCCGATGTGGGTCTTGATCCCAGGACGCTGGGATCATGACCTGAGCCGAAGGCAGCTGCTTAACCAACTGAGCCACCCAGGCGTCCCCTGTAAGGGGATTTTAATAAGATTTCTAGCTGGCTACTACTATCATAATGAAAACCTACTGTGTGCATGGATTAATCTGTGTGCATGGATTTTATTTCCCACCACTCAAAGCCTATTTATTCTAGTTATTTTTATTAGAGCTACCTGAGCTTTCTTGGGAACTTAAAATCATATTAGCTACAAATGAAAGTAATTTTGTTTGTTTCATTGTTTTAATTTTCTTTTTTATTATATTTGCAAGAACTTCCAAAACTATTTAATAACAGTGTTGATATTTGGTACCTAACTTTCAGTTATGTTTTTTGCAAATGAAAGTGTTCTCAGTGTAAACTATTATATGTAAAGTAAGTGAAACCACATGAAAAGGAGATTTATTACCTTGCAGAATATTTGCTAAATCAATGAATGAATTTAGTATCATCACTTGGCAAAATCACAAATCTCTTAGAGGATGGGTCAGTACTAATGTGTCTACTTGATAGATATTAAGGATGTGTTTTGCCTCTTACCACATTGTTAAATAATAATGTCCCACATTCCTTTCTCCTAGATAAGACACTAATCAAAATTTCTGAACTCATTAATATCTAGGTGAAGCTGAAAATTATTACATAAGAATTTTACTTTGGGTAACACTGTTGTACTCAGATGGACAGAGTAGAACACACTGACGTTCTAAAAACCTTTAGCTTTGCATAGCAATTGAATTTCCTTTCCTCCTCATATCTCTACTGATGCTACTCTGGAAGTAGGACAGGTTATCTCTACTATCAGGTGAAGACACTGAGTCACAAAAACAGGAAGCCTCTTCCCCAAGGCTACACACCTGACTGAGGACAAAGCTCGATCGAATTTCACTACCTTCTCCCAACACTTTGTAATCACTCTTGTGACACTTTCCCATGCTCCATTCTAAAAGAGTTCATGACCTACCTTATTACCCCCATCAATCCCTTCCTCACACATCCCTCATTGTATTATTCAGTCCATTGACCAATCATGCAATAGACATTTACTGAGCATTTGTCAAATTTAGACATTAGTTATAGATTCTGGAAATACATTTGCAAACAATAAAAATTTCTCCACCCCTACTCCTGAGCTTACATTATAGCAAACAATCAAAAAATAAAAGTAAAATATATAGGGTGTAAGGTACTGATGAAATGCTCCGAAGAAAAATAAAGCAAGGGAGGAGGATTGCGAGTGCCAGAGGGGGGCAGGGGCTGAAATGTTAAGTAGTCACAAATGTCCTTACGGATGAGATGGCATTTGAACAAAGACTTCTATGGATCTTTATTTTATTTTATTTTATTTTTGAGAGAGAGAGAGAGTGTACATGCTCATGTGTGCAAAGGGGGAGGTGGCAAAAAAGAGGGGGAGAGAGAGAATCTTAAGCAATCCCTATGCTCAGTGTGGAGCCTAACTCAGGGCTCTGTCCCATGACCCTGAGATCATGACCTGAGCCAAAACCAAGTGTTGGAAGCTTAAACAACTGAGCCTCCCAGGTGTTCCCCCTCTAGGTCTTTAGGGTGAGGCTCAAGCCCTGCAGGTTGGTGGGCTAAGGATACTTCCTTAAAGTAAAGGTTTAAGTCTTTAGAAGGGCCGATCTGCCTTTGTCTTGTGGGGAGGGGGAAGGAATGAGGACTGGAGCACAGACAATGTGGGGCTGGGGAGATGAAACTGGAGAGGTTTTTGGGGGGGCTACATGCAGAACTTTTTTAAGCCATTATGACTTCTAGTTTTTAGCTTTAAACCAATGGGAGGATAACGGAGGGATTTGAGGCATAGGAGTTTGGGGGAGGTGGGCACATGAGGGATGCCATCATATTTTTACTTTCAAAACATCAGTCTGGCTTCAGTGGCCAAAAGACTTCAAATTAAGAGTATGGATCTTTGTGTTCTAAGTATGAGAATGTAGAAATTTAGACAAGATCTCAAGTATTCAATAAATCCAGATGACTAATCGACACATTGTATTTGTTCCTTTGCTGGGAAAGTTGAAATCTGCCTTGAAGAAGACGATGAATTGGTGCCTGATGTCTTTGTTCTTATTTTTAAATTCCTCGCACTATATTAAAGACACACATCAGATGATACTCAAATTCTCTAACTTGGAAGATATATTGATAACAACCTGCTAAGTAAATGTGATATAGATATAATAAATGGCGTCTAATTGTAATGTCAACATATACCTTTTCCTTTAAAGAGCTATAAAAACATGTTTAGATTGGAAAGTGACAAAAGGACCCTAAAAATAAGGTCTGGGATTGCGACAGAAATATGCTGGTGGGTGTCCGAGAAAAGATTAGAAATTAGTAAAGGAATACCATTCTGATTGAAATTGATCTGTTCTACTCTCAGTAGATAAAATGGGAGTGAATTAATATTTCTGGGTGTTTTTCCTCCCAAAAGTTTGATGATCATAAGCCCACAGAAACCATTGGTTTTTTGCTTTATTTTCTACAATTTTAAATTTTGAAGAAGTGGTTACTTCCAAAATTAACATCATAAAGACTTTTGTAAAAAAAAAAAAGATTTAGGGGCGCCTGGATGGCTCAGTGGGTTAAGGCCTTTGCCTTCGGCTAGGGTCGTGACCCCAGGGTGCTGGGATCGAGCCCCGCGTTGGGCTCTCTGCTCGGCGGGGAACCTGCTTCCTGCTCTCTCTCTGCCTGCTTCTCTGTGATCTCTGTCTGTCAAATAAATAAAAATAAAATTAAAAAATCTTAAAAAAAAAGATTTAATTTTAAGTAATCTCTGCACCCAGTGTGGGGCTTGAACTCACAGTCCATGAGATCAAGAGTTGTATGCTCTACCTACAGAGCCAGCCAAGTGCCCTTATCACAAAGACTTTTTAAAGTCATCTTTAGGCTGGTAATCTTTTGGTAAGTAATGGGTGACCTCATATACCAGTAGTGTTGGGTATGTTTTGACTTAACCCTCTGGAGCACAATTTGGTGTTCTGAATTTTGAGAGTTAACAAAGTTCACAACTTTTGATCCAATGATTTTACTGGAGTAAATTTATCTTAGTAAAATATTAAAACTATAGGAAGATGCATGAATAGGGATGTTGACTACAGAATTTCAGGGGGCAAATTCTAAAAATAACCAAAATGTTCAATGATATAAGGGATTCCTTGTATATTATGATGCTTCCTTTTAAGGATGAGAGTGAGGCAATTAAAAATAATATTTTGGAAACTAATGACATGGGAAATACTGTCCATACGGAAAAGAAAAGAAGAATGTAATATTGTACCTACTGCATAATTTCTGTTTTGGTAATACTAACATGTGACTAGCATTCATCTGTGAGTGATAGGATTCGGAGTGTCTTTCCTTTCCCTTTTTTTTTTTTTTTAAAGATTTTATTTATTTATTTGTCAGAGAGAGCGAGCACAGGCAGACAGAGAGGCAGGCAGAGGCAGAGGGAGAAGCAGGCTCCCTGCCGAGCAAGGAGCCCGATGTGGAACTCGATCCTAGGATGCTGGGATCATGACCTGGGCCAAAGGCAGCTGCTTAACCAACTGAGCCACCCAGGCGTCCCTTTCCTTTCCCTTTTTAATAAAAATTAAGTATTCATCTTAAGTTAGGCTTTCAAAAGCAAACCAATAGAAACTAAAGATATTAAAGAAACCAAAAACCAAAAACCAAACAACCCAGGGATATAAAGCAGTCACTCAACTACTTTAATATTAAACATCTTCTGTGTTTGATGCTTTAGTTGGAATAATTCTAAAAGATGGGATGGGCCATTTAGAAGTATTTTTTGCCTCTTCTGTTTGCAAATTAAAGATCATTTCTGGAGGGGAAGTGCATCTTCAGCCCTCAGCCAGCCCAGCCTCCTGCCTTCTTTCTGACCAGCATTAGGAAACCAGGCCCCTGGGCTGTCTCTCCGCAGGACTGTCACTCCCAGATACTCACCTGGCCTGTGTGTCATTAGCCAGCTTCCCTGGAGTCACCTGGTCCAGCAGCCACAGCATTCTTGAAGTTTCTTTTCTCCTACTGCGTCCTCGGAGCAGGTTGCTTCTGAGGGTCCTGACCAGGCATTTGGTATTTTCCTTTGCTGACATCTGCCAGAACGGCCACCAGTAAAAAGGAGAGTCCTATCAGAGTACACAAGGTCTTTTTTCCTCACTTGGGCAAATTGGCCACCACCAAAGTTTTGGGAATTACTTCACTCACTTTTTTTTTTTTTCACTCGCTTTTATGTCCTCAGAAAAATCATCTTCCTTCTGTACTATCTGAATGTCTTGCCATCCTCTCTGCTTGTCCACAGAATGTAAGTTTCCAAGTTAAATACCATTCGCTTACAATTAACCCCTCTTCCTGAAAGCGATCCAGGAACGTGGAATTCTAAAGCAAGAAGGGGTACAGGAGCAGGGCTAAATCCAGGGCTGCTAACATTTGGGATGTGGATTCTCTTCAGAACTGGATGATCACTGGTGGATTTATCTCCAGAAAAATGCCATACATTTAATTCTGTATAAAATTTCAGTGGATTCACAGACCCTCTGAAATCCACCCGTCAACCCTAGGTTAAGAACCTTTGGCAAAAGAACAAAGGAATGAGGTGTCTTATTAAAAGATTTTCATCCCTTGAAATCTGAAGTGTAATAACAAAATGACCACACAGTGTCAGTCTAACATCGATAAACCCTATTCCTCCCTTGAGTTTTAAGAAAAGGTAGCTGATGGGCCAATAAACCTGACCATCTGGGTTATCCAAGTTCAGCAAAACAACACCCACTGGGAATTCTTTAATACGCTCCAAGCACTTGATTTTGTGGACCATTCATGTTAAAGAGAACGAGGGAAATCTGTCCTTGGTAGGGATAACTAACCAATATCCTTCACTACTGCCCTGTTTGAGGGTGATACTTCTGTATGGAGAAACTGACTAATAGGAACTTAGCGATGAGAAGAAAGTGTTCTTTCCGGGAAAATGAAAATGCTCTTTGCTTAAAATTGACTATCCTATTTCTCTTTTTTCTTCAAAAGGTCTGAATTCTCTTGTTGAGTACTTAGAATTTTCTTAAAGAACATTTATTTATTTATTTATTTATTAAGATTTTATTTATTTGACAGATAGAAATCACAAGTATGCAGAGAAGCAGGCATAGAGAGAAAGGCAGGTTCCCTGCTGAGCAGAGAGCCCGATGCGGGGCTCAATCCCAGGACCCTGGGATCTTGACCTAAGCCGAAGGCAGAGGCTTTAACCCACTGAGCCACCCAGGTGCCCCCTTAAAGCACATTTAAAAGGCAACTATGAAATCTTAGTTTTCTATTCTTTCCTCAAAAGGCAGATAGTAATTTTTCCCTTTCATTTTTCCTAAAGAAAATATACTGGAAGTTCAGGAAGAGACATGTGAAAAGAGAAAAGTTCCCCCCAAATATAGTAGTAATCAGAAACCTGGTCTCCTCATTTTTACCAAACCAAGCCTTTTCTTTGAACCCGTACTCACTTCCAATGTTTCTCCCCTTTTATTCCTCAGATATTTTCTGCCATATATTGTGGGACCAGCCCCTTGAGATCGAGCTCTGTTTGGCCTTTTCATGTCCCCAAAGGTTTTATTAAAATCTATGATGTAGAGAAAGCATATGGATATTGAGAGATATTTTTGGTGGAGTTTGTTACTTCCTTAGTCTTAAATATTATCGCGAATGAAAGGGGCAGAATCTGTGGTTTTATCCAGGGGAAGTTCTTTAGTTACTGCAGCTGGCACTGGCTGGATTCATAAGTCACTGGTGCAGTGGGTTAGAGGTTACCTGGACGCAGGCCTCCATCACAGGGTGGACCTTCTGGGGTGACCCTCTGTGAAGCCCAGCAAAGAAGCACGCTTGGCAGAGGTCAAAGTTGAGACACTTCAGACAGCGGTATCTGCCAATAACAGTGGAAGTGCGGATAATGTCACAACCAGCCCGTGAGCAGGTCAGCTGTAGAATGAGCCCCCAAAACATACAGGACACATCCGAGCTATCAAGGATGTGCAAAATTTCTCCCAAACTTTGTAGGGATATTTAATGACTCTAACATGTCTATTTACTCAAAGAATCAATCTTTTGGTGGTACTTTTTATAATATGGCATTATATTAACACAGTTTCACCCAGCGAACTACAGTCTGGAAGTCTGATTCATGCCCCGGCGAATATACCAAGCACGTTGCCTACGCAGGGTACTGTGTACCACAAGCCTCGGGATAGACCCCTAAGTCTGGGGGCACCTCTTCTGTGGCTGCACAACGCATCCATATATTTTGAACTTAGTTGCCCACTTAAAAAATAAAACAAACCAGGAGATTTATTAGTATATTCTGACCTTTGACTCCTTTTGAAAATTGTCAAGATCTGATAATTCTGGATCTGCATTCCTGCATGGTACGGGGGAAGATAAAATTGTGGACAAAGAATGTGAAATAAAATTTGCGATTTTCTAGATGTCTGTCTGTAGGAAAGAAACAGGGTGGAGGAGGGCTAGTTCTTCCAGCCAGGGTGTGGGGGAGAGGGTCAGGGAGGGTCAGGGAACTGCATCCAAGTTTCTTAAAACATCAACACTGCAGTCCTTCCCCTACAAACAGTTGCATCCTTAAGTCTCTGGTGGTCTCCCACCCAAGTACTAGCCAGGCCTGACCCTGCTTAGCTTCCAAGATCAGACGAGATCGGGCGCGTTCAGGGTGGTATGGCGGTAGACAAGTCTCCGGTGGTAACAGGGGAGGAGAGTATCTTGAGTCACCGTGGGAAGGAGGGGTGTCTCATAACCCTCAGGGAAAATAGAGTGATACCACATCTCTGTGCTTTTCAAATTTCATGTCTTGCTGCAGAAAGAGGTTAGGGAAGCTTGCAGTGCTAACTAGCAAATTTAAGCCATATGTGATGCACCATGTATGAGGCATTGGAAGGCAAATGCTGTAGGAGGGAGAGAGGCAGAGACACCTGTGGGTGGGTGAGAAGTTTTCATGGAGGAAGTGCGCCTTTGGACTGGAGACCAATGAGGATGAAATCGCAAAGAGAAAGAAGAGTGAGGGAAGGGGGCTGGAGCCACGAAGGAGGGTTTGGAGCACCTCACATCTATCAGACCTGAATTTCAGTCATTTAGATTATTCTAAAGAACAGAGGAATCAAAACTTGGAATGCCCCTGAGGCTGGATGGTGGAGCAAGAAAATGTAAGGTCTGTGAGATCAGCCATCAACTGCCCTTATTCATTGCTGTACCCCAACACCTAGTTCCATAGTAAGGTATTAATATAGTGTCCGGTGGCTAGGATAGTAGATAATGTTTTGGAACACTTAGTAAAGGGCAGGCAGTATACATGTGTTGACACACGGGTCATCACCATGAAAGCTCTTTAAGGGAAGGTGTTCTTATGATTATCATTTTCCCAGATGAAGAAACTGAATCAATCAGATTTTAAGCAACTGGCACCAAGTCACACAACTTCTTGATCAGCGGTAGAAGTAGGCTTTGAGCCCAGGAATACCACCCGAATGGAGAAATAGCTATTTTATCAACTAGCATAGACCACCAGTGCTAGGAGGCTTGAGGCAAATGCATACACCACAATTACTAGTGACCATGAAGTGGGAACTTCAGCTCAGATGTTCAGAGGATACCTAGTTAACACTGCAGATTTTTCAACGACCATTAGTTGAATGAAGTTAAGTGAATGACTTAGTTTATACACAAGGAAAATGGGACTAGTAAACTCTGCCTTCTTGGCTTTGCAGAGTTTTACAAAGCTTTGAAAATTACTCAACATGCGTAATTGGGAAGACAATTGCTGTTTGCAAGAAGTGTATAATACAATGTTTTTAATAAGGATTATTTATAAGTACTGATTGCATTATCCATATGACTGCCCTTGACTTGTCTAGGACAATACACTGACCCTAACCTTGCATTCCTTTATGCTCAGAAACTGCCTACAGGTGTACAAGGAAAGGTGTAGTATGAATAATTTTCTTGATGTCTTTACCAAGAAAAATCAAGGTTTTTTTTTCCCCCAATCTCATCTCAACTTACATGGTTATTATAGGACATAAATGTGATGTGTCCTGCTAAAATATAACACTGGCTTAGCACCAATCTCTGGTCTTTGCACTTTTTCTTATTTTAAAAAGTTAAGTCTTTGTCTTCTTCCTGTTACCTCCAGGTCTGCAAACACTTCTGCTCTAAAATGACTTTATTAATCTCACTAAAACGTAAAGCCTTAAGATTATTGCTGGAGTTTGGGAGAGCCAAAAACACAAGTTTAAGGTTAGGACTGTCATAAATTCAAACAATTTCTGATAGACTCAGAAGGTTACAGCTAAAAGAAACCTAGCACTCCAATTGGCCCAGCCCTCCTTATTTTACTTATAAAGAAACTGAGGTCCAGAGAGGTTAATGGCCTTGTGCAGGTCATCCAGGTGTCTGCATGTATGAGAACTTTACATTGCCTTGGATGTCTAGGACGAAGGATGGTCTGCACAGAGGCATTTCTAAGAAGAAGGTGAATTTCATTCTCAATAGAAAGGGAGGTAACCTGAACTTAAAAAATTGCACTTCTTGCCCTCTTCTTGCCGAGGTCTGCCTTAGCATGACCTGTGTCATTCAAGCTCTTTGAGACTCCTTCATAAAATAGGAACAATAGGGGTGCCTGGGTGGCTCAGTGCATTAAAGCCTCTGCCTTCAGCTCAGGTCATGATCCCAGGGTCCTTGGATCAAGCCCCGCATTGGGCTCTCTGCTCAGCAGGGAGCCTACTTCCCTTCCTCTCTCTCTCTGGCTGCCTCTCTGCCTATTTGTGATCTCTGTCAAATAAATAAATAAAAATCTTTAAAAAATAGGAGCAATAATATCTGCTTTATGTTACACATAATAATTTTGAAAAACTATTTCAGTGTAAAAGTTGTGTTTTATGTAATTGCAAAGTGAATTCTGTACCTGGTCCAATGCAGGGCTTGCAGTAACTACTCAATTAGTATTTGTTTGTTGGTTAAATGATCGCAATATGCATATAACATGATAAATCCTATTCATGTTCCTTCATGGTCCAATATAAAGAGAGTTTATCTTTCATTGTGGCATGGAGATTTCTTTGGTTCGGTTTGCTTGGTTTTCAAAGGTCCTTTCCATTTATGTTTTATTGCTTAAAGGATAGTTATTTGCAGAGAGTTTTTCATGAGTGAAATGTCACCATGTCCTCAGAATTCTCTGCAAACCCACTTTGTTTTCCCGGCAAAATTAGAATCTTCCAGCTTACTAGCGGACCCAGCAGATGTATTTTATATACATGGGGGGCATGTTTGTCATCTGGGTTAGTTAAGACCTGAAAGTATAAGATGAGAAGAACAGAGTCCCCAAGTCCTTACTCCTGCCCCTTCTGGGCACCCCGTTCTTTGACTTGTTTTTAGCAACCCAGCTGTCCCACCCATAGTCCTACTACACCTTCAGCCCCTACCTGCATTCATTCACCAGGATAATGGCATCCCTGTGCCTGGTCTTGACCTGCCAGTTTCCTTCTTTCCTCCCCAAGTCTATATGACTTTAATTTCACTTCCTTACTGTTTTATTTATGAGAGACCAACAACACCCTTTTCCTAAGGTAGGGTTTGACTATCTTCAAAGCTATGGACAGATCTCCCCTAGCTTCCAAATCTGCCCTTTCCTCTAAGCAGAGTGAAGATCCAGTGTAAGCTGTGCCCCTCCCTGCAAACCTGATTTTTCCTTTGGTTCCTGAGATCCTGTTCCCAGTTGTCTACACTGGGAGGCAGCATGGCATCATGGTTGCAAAGCAGCCCTTGGGGATTCAGGCTGCCAGCAATTACTTGCTGACCATGTGCAAGTTATTTAGCTTCTCTGCAAACTGGGGATAATAATACCACCTTTTATAGAGGTTTTAGCAAGTCCTTAAATGAAATGATCCATGTGAACCACTCAACTTAACACTTAATAAACTATTATTATTACTATAATTCTTACGCATGATTCCAAAATATTTAGAAGTGGGTTTTTTCTTTTGTAACAGAAGAAAAAATATTTTCCTCTTAGAGGGATAAAAATGTTTATTGATCAGACCATGTGCCAATGGAAGATTTTAATATTCTATTAACTGTAGAAGATAAAATATAATTTATTGTCAACCAAGATGCCCCTATGCAGAAAATGATTGACCCCAAAATATCAGCTGAGTTCCAGATGTGTGAGGACCATGGAAGAATCTGGAGGGATGCAGCTCCACCCCTAGATCCCTTTAGAGCATGACCGTCTGTGAAATATTGACTGTACCTCAGTCCTGTGATTGGAAAGTTCCTGCAGATTCTACACCGGGCAGGGTGAGTGACCATTTCTGTAGCAGATAACCGGTAGCAGGTTGGGAGCCACAGGAGGATGGGAGGCTCAGACTGTAACCAAGACAGGAATTTTTCTTCTTTGATTGTTGGGCTCAACACCTGAAAAACAACGGCTCACTCAAATATGTTGCCAGGCTTGACCATGGTAACTCTAGTGCAGAGGAAAATGTAGTTTTATCTTCTTTTCTGGCTGTTTCTCCCAAAGAACTTTGTATCTTATACTAGGTTGTCTGGGATGCTGTGCCCAGTCACCGCTCTGTGATTTGAACCAGTTAGCACACGTGTCTGCCCCCAGCTCCGGGGGACGTTTGCCGGGCACTCACCCCTTGGAAGCAGCTGCGGGTAGCGCTTTCCACAGAGCACAGAGCACGACTCTCCCCCACGACGGTTGGGATCTACAAGAGGCAGGAAACCCCAGGTCAGCCGTGAGAAGCTGGAATCAGCAGGCCTGCGCCATGGCGCTTCCAGCCACAGACTCACGAGTAGTTGGTGTGGGATACTAGATGAACTCATTCCAGCAGACAAGAGATGCGTGCGTTTTGTGCAATGTCTGAACGGGGAGAGTGAATGGACATGGGGGAGGAAGGGAGCCCGGAGGAAGGGGGAGGCTGAGAAGAGAGTCCAGGAATTGGGACAGTACGGGGACGGCTTCCATTGTTTCCCTTGTTATGCTCCCAGGGACATTATTTTCACCTTGCTTTGCCCTCCTTTACTTGTGAATGATAGGTAACAATGATACCGTGTTCACGTTCAGAGCCGTTTCAAGAAAAATCTTTCATAGCATCCCATTTTAACAAACACCAATTTCGGAGCGAGGGCAGTACTCATTATCCTTGCCCTGAGTAAAACTTAAACATGATTTAGCTGCAGAATTGAGATCTCACTTCACGACTCCTTACTCTGTTGAGGGGGGCTCACAAAGCTTTGTCCTTTGGACTCACATTGTAGGGGTTCCAATGGTTCCATCTGTGCTGGTTTCCACCTTCCAATCTCGGTGACCAAAGGAGTTTCACTTAGGGACTAAGGATCCCTTGTGACTGCCAAGAGGGCCAGGGACTTGGCTCTGACATATCTAGATGCACAGATACGTGTACCTGTCACCTCCATTTATGCCCATGTGGTCACGAGTCCTCATTTCATGTCTGATGTCTTCTCCAGCACGGGCTGTCAAGAGGCATTGCCTGCAAGCTCAAAAGTAATTTCGAAGACCCCCCCTGCTGAGTCCATCAACTCGAATAAACATTCTTCTAATCAGGAAAGTGGCACTTAGAACCACTTTGCTGACAATTAGCCAGGCAGGAGTCAACAAACATTTGCGTAATAGTGACAAGATGGCTGTACTTTAAATTGATAATAACCCCATCACCAGCTGAACAGAAGTAACTACTCCCTACGCACTTGGCCTTTGTCTGAAAAACTAACTCATTATCCATACTGTGGCCTGTGAGTGTTGAGGAACTAACCAGACACTTATTTAGAGGGTGTTTCTGAGCCCTTGGAAAGGGGGGCTAACTTCATGTAAAATAAGGGAAGGGGATCAGATGGGGTTCATTTGCCAGCTCTGTGATGCTGATATCAATCAAAAGAAAACTCACTTCTGTAGTGGATTTTAACCTCCGTTTTTGGCTTTAAGTATGTGCACAAAGATTTTGTGGATTAATTGCCCGTTTTACTAATTTCTTGCAGGTGTGCTATGGAAGATTGCATGTGGCTTAGATGGCATGCTAGCCCAGGCAGAACACCACTTGAAATGATAATTAGGATTCTTGGGGGAGTGGTTTGAATCACATGGTGAGGCCTGGAATTTTCTATGGGAATCCATCTCTGAGTTCTTAATGGAAGTCAATGGGAGGACAATTTGCTATGCAAATTTCCACCTTCCTAAGAGTTTTCTCAGGAGTGTCCTAATGTGGGAGACAGAGCCCTGCTGGAACTGCAATTTCAGCGGTTCACTGACCTCAGTTGAGCCTGGAACAAGGGCACATTTTTAGGGCTTGTTGGGTGGGGTGCTAATCTGGGGCTACAGTAGTTACAAAGTGAGAACAAGGATTTCTCCAGGAGAAGGAAATTGCCCCTCAGAACATCTACCTTCATGATATTCACCTAAGCCCCCAGTCTTTTAAGTCTGACTGCATAAATGGGTGGACAGACCTTGCCCCTCTCTCTGGCTCTCCACCAGCTTGAGTCCTGAGGCGTGAGGATGGTTGGGTAGTACCTCTGCTCTGGCAGAGGTAGAAAGCTGGCAATAGGATCTATGTGCCACCTCCACCACCAGAACAGCTCTGAAATAACTATGCCAGATGTTTAACTTTCTAAATTTTTAAAAAATCATCACTCCATTTAAAAAATATGAACATATTGAATATTACTGGGAATTTCTAGAGCAAATGAAATATGAATTATTATGTTCAATATGAACATGAGATGTTAAGACCAAATCGAAGCACAGGTAACTTTGGATAGGTTTTTCTTTCTCTCTCTCTTTCTCTCTTTTTGAAAGACATATTTATTTATTTATTTGAGAGAGAGAGCAAGTACAGGAGAAAGAGACAGAGGGAGAGTGAGAGAGAGAGAGAATCTCAAGCAGACTTTCCACTAAGCTTGGAGCCTGACATGGGGATCGATTTCACAACCCTTAGATCATGACTTGAGCTGAAATCAAGAGTCAGATGCTCACTCAGGTGCCTCCAGGATTGGTTTTTCCAAACCATACTCCCTGTCCTAAAGTTCTAATAATCTTCCTCTTTACCCACCTCCTTCATGACTATTCCCAGTTCAGAATTCTTGGTCCTGAAGAGTACTAGACTATGCCACCCCCTTTGGCATATGGATTATTTTGAGCAAAAGGCCAATGAAAACCGGCAGATGCAGGAAAAGCTCTAAAAGCAGGAAAGAAAATGTATACTTGTCAAGAAAATGTATACTTATGAGGGAAATTTCAATTTGCCAAAGATGTCTCCTTCTTCCTACCAGCAAGAAGAGGACTCTAAAACAACTCATCAATGGAGAAGGGACCAACCTAAATCTTCACAACAAACTTTACTAAACAACCCTTGCTCATCATACTTTTCCTGCTCACCTTTTCATCACTTTCCTTCCCCATTGGGAAGCCCAGGACTCATTTGCCTATGTTTAGCCTAAGATTGTATGTAAGCCTGAGTTCTAGTCAGCCCTTTGAGTAACTCATCACTGGGCACTCCCACGTGTGTGTGCCATATACATGCTAATAAACTTGTTTGTTCTCCTCTTGTTCGTCTGTCTAATTGACAGGACCCCAGCCACAGAACCTTACAAAGTATTCTTTCTTACAGCCTAGATACAGGAGAAAAAAACCAGAAAGTTATTATTGCTTCACAGTGCAGAAAACCTCTTGTGGGGACTTTACAGGAGCTGGAAGAACAGCAGAGACATTTTTGAAGCAGGGGAAAAGGCACATTAGGACAGCAACCACTTCCACACAAGACAATCTGGAGTGTGCCCCATCCATTTGTAGATGCTCGGATGCATCACTTAATATCATTTTAACAGTTAAGCAATATTTTTGCTTTAAGGGGGTTAAATTCCCTTGACTAGCAAGGATAAAAACAATATTAAATCTGTATGTTCTTAAAGCACAGGAAATGATGGAAATCTTAACTATTTGAGTCTTCAGCACTGCATTTCATTTATGCTTTCATTAATCCTTGGTCGAAGGCCTTACAACCAGACACTGTGTAAGCCACTGGAGACATAAACATGAGTGCAATACAGTCCTTCCCCTTGAGAAGCACTCTCGTGTAGAAGGCATATATCTGATAATAATGGCAACAAAATTCAACGAGTGCTATAACAACGTTATGCACAGGAAGTTAAAGAGCTTTCAGTGAGGAGGTGACTAATGATCTAAACGACTTGAAAGATGAACAGTATTTTCCAAGTGATAGGCAATGAAATTGCCGATAGATGGAGCCGCACAAGTCAGGGGAGGAGAACTTGGCATGTGTTGGGCAGAGTAAGGATTTTGATATGTAGAAGTCAAATTGGCACAAAAAATGCAAGGAAAAATTAAAGTTTGTGGAATAAGCAAAAGAAACCACTGGCGATCTTTTTCAGTGGTGATACCTGAATGTATAGAGATCTGTATCATTTCCTTTAGCTAGGCTATTTTAAAACTCTGCAAGAGAATCAAAGTTAATGTGCAGAAAACAGATTGAAATGTAAATAATTCTCATCTATAGACATGCAGATAAATTCTGGCCTGGTTAGGGACTCACCCCCAACTTCCCCCAAAAGCCAGTCTTGCATCCACCTGCAAGTTCATTTTAATATTCCTTATCTATCAGTTTGTCCATTCTTTGGTTATTTCTTTCAACTAGTTTTAACACCTTACTGATACCCTTTCTAATTCATAAACTAAACACATTTTTGGACTCGTGTTCGTCTTATAGTCCTATAAAAATCATGATTTTACCTCCTTTTGAAAAGAAAAGGATTGGGTCAAATCATGAATGCTTTTCATATGATGCTAAAGAATTTAGGCTTTTTTCTATAGACAAGCATGGCCAGTGAAGAATTTTAAGCACGAGGGTGACATTTGCATTTTGGAAAAGTCACTGACTGCAGTGTGGGGGCAGAGTTGGAGGGAGGAGAAGCTTGAGTCAGGAAGTGATTGTAATGGTCACATCTACACTCAGGTAACAGCAGTGGCTATAGAGGGGAAGAATGGCATGGAGAACTGTATTAAGGGAGAACTGACACTGTAAAAATCAGATTCTTTGATAATAAAGGTGACCAATATAACTGGAACGAATTTAGAATTCTTAAGTATTAGAGATTTACCTGCTGTAGATCTGTTAGTAGGTTTTTCAAAATGCTTCGAGTCATGCGTGCCCCAGAATCATAAGCTCCCCTGGTATTTTCTGCATAGAGCTGAAAAAGAGCTAGACATACAAAGGGGAAAAGAAATCTTTAAAAGGAACATTTGCCATACGTCTTGGAAGACTATGCGCCTTGAATTCTAAGCAGTTTATTTGTAGGAATGAAGGGAAAAGGAAAGGAAAGCCATATTTCTTGATTATTTGCTTGCTAGTTTGAAGACTTCCCAAATGAGGTAATTTGATAACTAATGAAAACCAATTCACATTTCAACCTCCTGATAATTCAGCACATCAGGGATGAAGACCACGAGGTTGCTAAATGGCTTTGTGAGGAGAGTCCCAGTCTTTAAAGGAATAATAACTACTTGTGTGTCTGAAAAATCCCCACACAAATAAATCACAAGGACGACCAAGTTATGAATAATTAGAAAGAGTAGATTGACACCTTGAAAACTTTCTTCATTCTGACTGCGTATCAAAGAAAAGCCACATGGCGGGGGAACAGGAATGAGTGAAGAAGATAATGTTTTGGAGATTTGCAGATCACTGCACTTGACACACTCGAACTCCTCTGTAAGTTACCTCTGTATTTTGTAAGAGGGCTGTCCCCGGACAGAGCAATCAGGGCAGCAGCTGCAGGCACAAGCTTGAGCACACCCGTTCCTGCGCCACACGGCAAACAAAACACAGAGACAAGAATGGGAAAGGCAGGGTGATTCTGGGTGAAGTGCCTTATAAAGACTATAACTATTAACAGGGACTTCTGACGTCGTTTTCCAAGTTCATGCTTTCCTTCTCTTTCCTTTATTTTCTTTCTTATTTTTTTTAAGTTCATGTTTCTCGTGGTTTGTTTTCCTATATCTAGGTTTTGGCAGACTAAAAATTGAATTAAAATATTTCATCATTCGTTCACTCATTCATTCATGCGTCCAACAGATATTTATTGGATGCTTTTTTGGTGCTAAGCACTGCATTGGGCACTGGGGAAACAAAGGGATGCACCCCGTCTTCACAGAGCAGGCAGTGTCACTTCCTTAGGATGCACATACCTAGAAACCAAACAAAGATACAAGCACAAAAACAAGTACATAAAAGATCCACAAGCTCACAGGCCCTCACTTAGAGCCTAATCATCTGTTGGTCACTGACTGTGCAGATCCAAGCCTGCAAAACAATGCCTCAAAGGCAAGAAGATTGTTAGATGCAGGGGTTGATATTAGAAATGATGGTCAAAAGCTTAATGTTGGAGGTGGTTTTTTTTCTTGCAAAAAAATAAAGTTGTTTTTGTTTGTTTGTTTGTTTTGGAGCAGGGAGGGGCAGATGGAGACTAACAGAGAGAATCTTAAGCAGGCTCCAAGCCCAATGTGCAGCCCGAAGTGGGGCTCGATCTCACGATCCTGAGATTATGACCTAAACCGAAATCAAGACTCAGATGCTTGATTGAGCCATCCAGGTGTTTTCTCAAAAGCTTAATGCTCAGGGGCATCTGGGTGGCTCAGTCGGTTAAGCATCTGTCTTTGGCTCAGGTCATGATTCCAGGGTCCTGGGATCAAGTCTCTCATTGAGCTCCTTGCTCAATAGGGAGCCTACTTCTCCCTCTGCCTGCCACTCCCCCTGTTTGTACTCTTCTCTCTCTATCTCTCTCTATGACAAATAACTAAATAAAATCTTCAAAAAAAAGCTTAATGCTTAAGGAGTCTGAAATAATGAAAAAATAGCTTGAGAACATTTTTTTAGAAGATTTTTTATTTATTTATTTGACAGACAGAGATCACAAGCAGGCAGAGAGGCAGGCAGAGAGAGAGGAAGGGAAGCAGGCTCCCTGTTGAGCAGAGAACCCAATGTGGGGCTCGATCCCAGGACCGTGGGATCATGACCTGAGCCGAAGGCAGAGGCTTTAACCCACTGAGCCACCCAGGTGCCCCAAGAACATGTTTATGTATTATTTGTGTGATAAAAGAATAATAAACTAGAAAAAGAAACACTAGGAATTTGCCAGATGGCTAAACTGTGCTTGCCTCTGAGAGGCAGGATTTGGGGTAATATTTCTTCTTCTTTACTCTCTTCTGCACTTTCCAAATGTTTTATATTTACTATGATTTTTTAAAATGCATTCTAAAAGATGAGCCCTACTCAGTCAAGACCACCTAAGGTAAACAGAATGAAGTGGGGCAGCAGGATAGACCCGAGAGCCAGGGGAACACACCGTCACACACACACACACACACACACACACACACACACACACACACACAC
>ML100237.1:26366-176459 GCA_003697995.1 Taxidea taxus jeffersonii
CACACACACACACACACACACACACACACACACACACACACACACACCACACATCATTTACTCCATGGCATGCATAATTAAGCCTTTGATATGGTCTAAATTGGCTTACAGGTGCAGTGGACTGAATGTTTGGATCCCTCTGAAATTCACATGTCAAAATTCTCACCTCCAATGTGATGGAATTTGGAGGTGGGACTTTGGGATGATTAGGTCATGAGAGTGGAACCCTCATGAACTGGATTAGTGCTCTTCTTATAAAAGAGAACTCAGAAAAAAAAAATTAAGTAAAAGAGAACTCAGAGAACTCCCTCACCCCTTCCACCACATGAGGACACAGCAAAAAGATAGTTCTCTGTGAATCAGGAAGTTGGTCCTGATCAACACTAAACGGCCGGCACCTTGACCTTGGACTTCCCAGCCTCAGGAACTGTGAGAAATAAATGTTTGTTGTTTGAGCCACCCGGTCTACAGTATTTTTGTTGCAGCAGCCCAAACAGACTAAGACAACGGTTAGCCACTCATGCATAGGTTAATCAACCTTACCGTACCTGAGAAACAAAACAAAAACCAATAACTGGTTATAAGAAATAAGCTACCAGAGACCCAAGAAAAAAGTTTTCTTAGTAGTTTTCTTAGTAGTTTTTTGTATGCATAGCTAGATAACCACCTTCGCAAAAGGTGGATCCAGAGTGGAAATGAGTTTGAGACAGAAGTAATGTGGATTTGTTTTTCCCTTTTTGCTCTTCATGGGTCATTTGTATTAGTGAAGCTGATAAACACGTACTTCTTTATCCCCCTCCTGAATGAATAATACATTTGTGGAAAACAAAGAAGCCTTCTTATGTAACCTCAAGCAAACCTTAGAGGACGCCAGGTGGCCAATGACCCGCGGTGACTAGACACTGTCTTGAGGCCACAGTGTGACCCTCACACCCTCACCTGTCATACATCGTTGTGAGAAGGCTCAGAGTGAGTTCTGAAGCTCTGGGATGCACCTGTCCCAGTTTGTCCTCCCTGACTCTATGAAAAAGCTCCTGAAGAACCTGAAAGAGCTGCTGCGCAGGGAGCGGGCTCTCTCTGGCTTCCCAGAGGCTGCGACGTAGGAGGACTTGCTGAATCAGAGAGCTGTCCATCAAGTCCACTGTGGAAAGCAAACAGGAAATTATCTTATTTTCTGATGGGAACACAGGCTTCAAATAAAGGCTTCAAATAAAGCAAATGTCTTCTAGTGTTTAATTAAGACTTTTTTTTAATAGCAGCTATTTTCCTTAAAGGGAATTAGAATATGACCACTATTTGGATGAATATCTCTTGTGTAGAATTCAGACCTTATTACTGGAATAGCAGATTTGATTTTGGAAAAGCACATCTGTTAGTAAAGCCTAGTTATAACATTATTCCCAACATGACCTCTAGGACGTCGCTTTGCAGGATGATGTTGAAAAGGGAAAAAAGTGAGAAAACTGAAAAGCAGCCTTCCAAGGAGGTTAGGGCACTGTGCTGAGAAGTGGTGAAAACAGTTTTTCGACTCTTCATTAAGTGAATTGAGCAAATTTACCTTTCTTGTTCAAATACAGTTTTCCCTGTCCACAGCCTTGCTTCAGAAGGAATATTGTGTTAAAATGCAATTGCCTAAGTTAAAAACCCAGTGATCTTTATAAAAGTGCAGTTGCTGAATTATCAGACTCTTCGGGTCCACCCTTGGCTCAGTGATATTTCTTTTTGTTGATCTTGGTCCCATCGGTATTTTTATCTAGGGAAGGCACTTAATAAAGCGAACATTGCTTACAAAAAATAATGGTTTATTTCCTATGGTTTTTTTTTTACCACCTCCTAAAAATTTTACAAGGCAATGAATACAAGGAAGAGTGAAATAGAGCTAGCCTTATGGTTTCTTGCAGACAGAGGATAACAGACTAGATTAATAAACACCCACTTGCACCATCTGAGAGATGAGGATGTCAGTTGCGCCTAGAGCTGCTGGCCTTGAAAATGCTTCAGTCTGTGGAATGATAAAACCCTGCACTTTTCTCTACTTCGTAAATCAGCCTTACAGATAAGAAATCTAACAAGTGTAATAAAATTTTTTATTTGTTCTCTGATCCTGCTTTCAAGGGGAGAGTGTACAGAAGCGAGGAGTAGGTTTTAGGTTGTGACTTTAATAAAAACCTGGCTACAGGTGGTGGAAAGTGCAAACTGTTTTATCATTATTCAGTCACAAAACTCATCACCCTGGCCGGCGCGCTGTACACAAGGCGTTCTTGTCTTCTGTGGTGAGTTCTGTATTACAGCGAAACAGATAACGGTGGTGTGCCTGCGTCTCCCCACAGGATTTATGTGGTGCCCTGAGATCCTGCCACCTGGAGCTCACGGTGTGCTTTATCTCAGGCTTTGGGACTTTCTTGTTTTCAGATTATTGTTTGGATATCTCTTCTGCGGAGAACTTTGAACTACTGGTTTTATGTATTGTTAATATTCCCCATGAGTATTATTCAGGTTCTAATGCCGGGGGTGATAAAACGTTCAAAAAGGTGTATCCTCAAATTTTACCATTAGTCCACACCCCAGGCATTCATGAGGGAGGCTTACATGAATATTTGCCACTAACTTTGTTTAATGGGAGAAATTACCCCTGGAAAATAGCAGAATTGAGGGTAAATTTTTGGTGAGCATATTCTGCCTTTTATTGATCTCTGAAATAAGTAAGAGTTATAAGTGAATTTGTCAAAAATCTTTTTTTTTTCTTTTAAGCCGAGAGTCTCTTCTTCAAAGGGCCCTTTTCCAGAATGCAGTAGAGAAAATAGAGAAAACGAGTTGCATTGGTTGAAGAGGTGGTCTTTTGCCCGTCCCTCGCTTGCCTCTAATTCCTTTCCTGCCGTACTCTTACCCTTAGGCACTTTGTGAAGCACAATTTGAAAATCACTGGTCTAAATAACGTATTAGGCAGAAGGCAAACTATGACAAAAAGTGTAACCTTCAGGACAAATGTCATAGGTATAACACTTCTTTAAGGTCTGATCTGATAAATGTCATAAATCACTTCACATGAAATTTTTTTTTAAATGCAACTCAGCACTTACTAGAAATCAATAACTCTAGCTAGGTTGAATCCCTTTTGTTTTTCATACATAGAACCCAATTTATTTCATTTTGAAGAATTTTTACTAAATAAATACTTTTACTGTGGTTTGTCTTATTTTGCCCATGATAACAATATAGGAAAAGAAACTCATGGCATTCAACCAGATATAAATTTAATGCAAAAAAAGCAGTTCTCAGAGAATTCTTGAGATAGTTTTAAGATTTGTGGCCCAAGGATGATACATCTGAATGTACTTTTGCATGTTCAAATAGAGAGGTATGACTTCAAAATGCAAATCTTACATGGTGGAAGGAATTTTTAATATTCATGCTTAAATCTACACATGTAGATTCTTTTTTTTTTTTTTAAAGATTTTATTTATTTATTTATTTGACAGACAGAGATCACAAGCAGGCAGAGAAGCAGGCAGAGAGAGAGGAGGAAGCAGACTCCCTGCTGAGCAGAGAGCCCGATGCGGGGCTCGATCCCAGGACCCTGGGATCATGACCTGAGCCGAAGGCAGAGGCTTTATTTAACCCACTGAGCCACCCAGGTGCCCCTACACATGTAGATTCTAAACTAATTTTACAATTTTATTTTGTGTCAATATTGGTATCCTGAGAAGGAAACAAACCAAAAATATCCAGAAACCAAGTAGGAAAAATTAAAAAAATGTAACACCTCGCCCACAAGTTATTTACTCTTGTCGGACAGCAAAGCTACATGGGGGTAGCACACACAGGCTGTACCTTCCCCATTCCATCATCTCTGTTACTAACAGGGTAAACGCATAAAACCAGCCTCCTGGGGCTAGCCAGTCACTCACATGGGGGGAGTTCTTGTTTTCTCTGTGAATTTTACATCATACTTCAGGATCAGATTATTACAAGTTTTTTTTTTTTTTAAGATTTTATTTATTTATCTGACAGACAGAGATCACAAGTAGGCAGAGAGGCAGAGAGAGAGAGGAGGAAGCAGGCTGTCCGCAGAGCAGAGAGCCCGATATGGGGCTCGATCCCACGACCCTGGGATCATGACCTGAGCTGAAGGCAGCGGCTTTAACCCACTGAGCCACCCAGGCGCCCCCTACAAGTTTTTAAAGAGATTCTGTACTTACACTGGCACAGAGTTTGCACTGATCGTAATTTGAAGGCTGTTCTGTAAATGGAATTCTCAATACTGTTAAGGGCATCTGGAAAGAAAACATGAAATATCATAGATAAAGGACCATCTCGTTAGATAAATCCCACACCGGAGAAGGGAGTCCTAGAGATCATGTAGCCATGTGGTTATTTCTGCAGGTGAGGAAACCAAAGTCTAGAGATTTCTTTCCTACCTGGGAACAAAAAATAATGGTTGCAGTGTCCTAGGCTGCAAGTGACCCTACAGGACATCCTCTGAGTCTACTAAACCTTTTATATAAAAAGGAAACAGCCTCGGGGCACCTGGGTGGCTCAGTTAGTTAAGCCTCTGCCTTTGGGTCAAGTCATAATCTCAGGGTCCTGGGACTGGCCCTGCAGCCAGAGACTCTCTGCCCAGCAAGGAGTCTGCTTTTCTCTCTCTCTCTCTGCCTGCCCCTCCCCCTCCCAGCTCATGTGTGCTCTCTCTCTCAAATAAATAAAATATTTTTAAAAAGTGGAAACAGCCTTGTGAATCAAACAGGATTAAAAAAAAACCTCTAGAATATAAACTCAATTTTGAGATTTTATTTATTTATTAGTTAGAGAGAGAGAGCGAGCACAGGCAGACAGAGAGGCAGGCAGAGGCAGAGGGAGAAGCAGGCTCCCTGCCGAGCAGGGAGCCCGATGTGGGACTCGATCCCAGGACGCTGGGATCACGACCTGAGCCGAAGGCAGCTGCTTAACCAACTGAGCCACCCAGGCATCCCTATAAACTCAATTTTGTAAATATATTCTAGTCAGATGTATACACAAAAATTTATGCGTATATGAAAATGACATAAAGGCTCTCCATCCATTCATTCCTTCAGCAAATATTTATTGAGCTCTTACTATATGGTCCCAGCATGATTCCAGGCCCTTGAAATATAGCAGTTAACAAAACACATACAAATCCTTGCCACGTGGAGCTTAATTTCTCAGGGCAATTATCAAATGGTTCATAGAGGTTATCTCTGGTTGTTTGAATTCTTAGTATAGTTATTTTCATTCTACTTGTTGATATCACCTCAATGTGTTTATGGAGAGCGTCCATTATTTTTGTGATCAGAAAAGAATTATTACTATACCTTCTTTTGAGAGTTACCACCACCAAGAACACTACAACAATGGTTAATATTTCTGAGCCCTTCCTGGCTCCTGAGTGTTTATCCATCCCTTTCACAGTGTGGTGAAGAGAAAGCTCTAGAGCCATAACTAGTTCCTTTTCCTTTTGGGGAAATTAGTTTACTATTAGATCTTCACTTTCTTCATCAAATAAATAGGTATGTGTGCTGTAGACGTGTCTGTGAGTAGAAACACAGGCAGCCCTTTAGCTCCTGCTAAGCAAGCCCTACAACGTAACACAAACAAGGGGGCTGCCCAGTGGCTTTCATCGATTCACGCCTATCTGACAGGAAAATTTATGTTGATTTTAATTTCTCATTCTTGCAGAAACGGGAGAATTTAGAGGATGAAGAGACAAATTTTCCATGTGTGTTCCAAGGCCTAAACTCTCACTCCTTTGGAAGATTGAACAGCTTCTTTGTGTTTAAGGGGCCTCCGTAAAGTCAGCCCACCCAGGCCTTTGTATGAAAGGCCCATCAGAGAACTAAAGCTATTCATGGAAATGGGGGTTTGACTCAATACTAATAGAGTTTCAAGGACTAAGATCAAGGGCACGTTGTTCTTCCAAAGCAGAACAGGTGCACTGGTTCAACAGAAGTCTGAATGGGATCTGGGTGGACTGAGGAAGAGGTTCTTGGCATAACTACCACCGGGATCCCCTACCTTCTCTATCCACAACCTTGTCCTCTGTCCTAGCTCCTCCTCTTTGACCCATATACACATTCTGGACTTCCCTTGCTTTGAAAACCAATCTTGATTTCAGGGTCACTCTAGCTATGGCTGTCTCTTTCCTGAAGGGGACAGAGGCTGATGCCTGGACAGGAAGTCCTGAATACTTCATATCAGATGTTCAGTGGAGGAACCTTAAAAGGTTTTTATCACGTGTTTAAGGAATGGCTCCGTCCCAAACTTAACTGAGTCTAAATTTCATACCAAGCTACAAAGACTTGGTTTTGGTATAGAAAATACTGTTTCTTGCTCTGGAGTGTTGTGGGGGAAAAGTCCTAGCTGTAATATATATGGATATTGTGTGCCAGACACTGTGCTAACCCACTGAGGGGCTTATGGTGTCAAACCAGGTCAGATCCACACCTGGGGAGTTAGAACATACCAAAAGCTTCTCCTATAACATACCCTAATTCAATGATTGGTATATGACCATGAGTGGAAGATACTTACCTCAGGTAAATGTGCCTAAAAATGTCATTAAACAAGCAATCTTAAGAACCCTCCACATCCTCCTATTTCCCTCTTTTTTTTTTTTTGAACAGATGCAACCATATAAAAGAAGCTACAATTTGCTCTTCATCTTTTATTATTTAACATTTCCCCATGCTTTGGGAATACTTTTCAGTTTTCAGCTTGCCAGCATTAGGGTATGGAGAAGTCAGAAGAAACACCTCTGCCTTCTATCTGGAGAAGGAAAAACACATCGAGAGTAGCCAGAAAGGTGCAAAAACAGTTTACGAAACTGTAATGCCCAACATTTTCTTTCCTTCTGGAAATTGGCCAGTTTTTGTGCCCTGGTTCCTCTCAGAGACACTGAATGAATCCAGAGAATCAGCAAACTCGGGGCTCTGGGGGTTTTCCCAGATGCTGCTGCTGGTGGAAGAGCGATGCTGTACCTGCTGTACCACCTGGCCCATGGCACTCTGTCAGATCATGTTTTGCAGTGTCATCTGATGGAGTCATACAGCATAACACGGCAAGCTGTGATTGAGTACGATGTGGAAAATGAATGAGCATCCAGGTGATTCACTACCAGCTTTGCCTCCTAAAGGCTTTTCTTTTTTTTTTTTTTTTCCCTTTTCTGCTGGTGGGAGAAAACTCAAGAAAGGAAGAAGCCGTTTGATGTATGAGGCCCACAGCTATGCAGAAAGCCATTTTAGATGCTTAAAGAAATAATAATCCAAGCTACATATGGTCTTGTTCATGAAAGCAATTTGACTGGAAAACATGTTTTGCTTTAAATGATTCTTAATTTGTCATTTTCTACAGATTCTGAGACTCTAATGAACAGGCTATCACCTCTGGTGGGATGATCCAAAAATAGATATTTTTTGGCCAGTGATTCTCAAAGTGTGTTCCAGGTGAGGAGCATCAGCACTGCCTGGGAACTTGTTAGAAATGCATGTTCTTGGACACCTGGGTAGCTCAGTCAGCTAAGCCTCTGCTTTGGCTCAGGTCCTAGGATCCTGGTACCTCCCACAGTGTGCTGGACTCCCTGCTCAGCAGGTGAGTTTGCTTCTCCCTCTCCCTCCCCCTAGTTCATGTTCTCTCTCTTGTTCTCTCTCTCTCTCAAATAAATAAATAAAATCTGTAAAAAAAAAATCACAAGCCACTCCTGGGCTTACCCTGACATTCAGAAGTATTGGTAGAAAGGGGAATTAGTGCCTTCATACCCAATTATCAAATATTTATACAATGACAACTGTGAGACCTTTCACCCAACTTTGGCCTGCATAGTACTGTGAACCTACCCCTGACGTTAACATATCTCCAGTGATGCCATTTTAACAGTAAACCATGAAAATATGCAAAAATTAGATAAGCTACTTTTTGTGTATTTGGATAGTAATTTAAGGTGTAATTATATTGAGAACAAGTCTCTTGCTAAGTTACTGTTGGTGCTTTCGGGACAACAGACCAAATGCTCTTCCATATATTACAAAGTTCTGTTTAGAAAACAAAGAAAATCTTCTTAATCACCCACAAGTTTCTTTTTCTGCCAGATGCCAAATGTCTCCTGTTTTGCAACTCAGAAGTCTGAAAATACAACATCTGTGCCTCAATTTTTTTGTTTACAAACTATGCTCAGAAACTTGAGAATGATACTCACCTTGTCTACCTGGGTCCATTTCAGGAATTTCTTGGAATGGCAGGTAGTAAGAGGGTCCCTGCAACAGAAAATAAACCAATATTTTAAGCAAAATGTTTTGCAGTTGGAAGGGGAAAGATGGGAGAACAAAATGACAACTAGGCAAAGTCATTTCACCTGTGGAACGATGAATAAAAGGTGTTTAGGGAGCCTGTGTAATCTCTTGGGAGGATAAAAATAAGGAATGTGGGGCTAGATGCCTCTTACACTGATGCCTTGTGGGGATTTGGAGTTGCATCTATCTCCGAAACTGAAAGCAGCTCCTGAAACTAATATGGTAACTAGTTGGAACTTTTGAGGCATTGTAATTTTAATCTGACTTCAAAAAAATGTATACTTACTTGAATTTTTAAGCACAAAATTTGAAGCTCTCAATGTTTAAATTTCTAACAGTACTATGCTAAATAATCTACATATTAAATTTCTGACAAATACTATCCATTTGAACACCTTATCACATATATGTATATATGTGTGTGTATACACAGATTTCAATCAATGTTTTATTTTAAGAAGAGTAGTCAAGGATGCCTGGGTGGCTCCGTGGGTTAAGTGTCTGCCTTCGGCTGAGGTCGTGATCTCAGGGTCTTGGGATCCAGCCCCGTGTTGGTCCCCCTGCTCAGTGGGGAGTCTGTTTCTTCCTTTCCCTCTACCTCTCCCCCTCCCTCTGTTTGTGCTGTCTCTCAAATAAATAAATAAATAAATAATCTTTTTTAAAAAAAGTAGTCAGTCACCTGTTGTTTCATGTTGTAACTATTGTTCAAATTACCCATGTGTATATGCATATGTATGTATATATATTTTTTTACTGACAACAAAAAGAATGGGTTAATGGGTTACGCTATGAGAAACCTTACACTGTTCTAAGAAAAAAACATTTTTTAACATAAGCAGTTGAAAACTGTTTTTAAAAGTCACATGATAATTAAATTTCAATATTACTTTCCTCCTCTTCTAATGAAGGGATGAATTAATGGCAGGTTTACAAACAAAAACTGACTACATTCATTACTTTTAAAAATGGCAGCAATAGTGATAATCCCAGACTTGCCCCAAACTAGGAAGGTTCCAAATATATTCAAGTAAGATTTGTTTTGAAAAGTTATAGCAAGGACAATCAGATCAGAACTCTTTTTGGTGTAGAAACTTCTCCCCTGAGCTCTCCCCAAAGCCCCTAGGTAGGTGCAGAAGGGTCCAGCCTCCTGCTCCATCCACAGTGCAGCGAAAGATGAAATTGATTTTCCTCCTCGCCAGCTCCTTACCTTTCTTACTTTACTGGGAAGCAGGTTAGCCAAACAGCCTATATAGGTTACTCAGCAGTTTTGGAAGAGGGAAAAGCTGAGTAATAACAGATTTCCAGATGTGGCATTCCTATGGAGAGTTGATGCCTTATTCTGACTGCCCAGAAATTTCATGCAAAGCAGTGACATTGAGGCTACAGCCCTTTTTAAGGCCTCACAAAAGTGCATTCATTAGTAATAAAGATCTTGAATAATTTAAAGCCACTCCTACATCTCTGTTTCAACGGGCTATTTCTGTATTACTCTCATGTGTAGGAAAGGCAAGTAAAGCATCTTCTGGGTGTTGTGGAGAGCAGGGGTTGCCATAGAGATCAAGATATGGTAAGAAGGGCTCCATTTCCCAGGTAATGGCCACCTTACTAACCATCCCAGATAAGAGTGACCTAGAAATGGATTCTAATTCATTTAATAATTCTCTCAGAAATACAGAGGTACTGCTACACATTTTTAAAGGACACAAAATATAAGGCAATAATAATAATAATAGTAATAATAATAATAATAGTAATAATTTGTAGTAATAATAATAATAGTAATAATTTGTGCTTATTTCCTCTGAAGTTTTTAGTATCATCTGAAAATGTCTCTATTTGTGAGAAATTCAGATTAAAAATAAATCTTTTGGAATCTTAGTATTTTATAAATAAAAAATGGTGTCTCATGAACCAAATGTATTAAAACTTTACCACTAGTTTTTTCAGAGTGCTGGAGAAGTAAGGAGCTGATTTTAATGTCTCTCAAAAGGGTTAGAACCCAAAGCACAGGTATATTACTTCATAAATATACTACTTCTCTGTGCCCTGGAAAGCCAGAATGTCTGGGAGTCCATGGTCCCAACTGAAGCATTTAAAACAATTATGACAATTGGTCACTAATCCACTCCAGAATGTCTCATAATAAAAATCAGTTTTCAAAAGTCAGTATGATATCCAAAGATAGTCAATGTATTCCTTTCTTTAAGAAAAGTTCTGGTATCACACTATTGGTTTCTTAAAAAACAAACTTGGAACTAGAACAAAAAATGGATTAATAATGAGATTGGAATGGATCAAGAGGAGGGGAGAAAATAACCCATCATGTGCCTTTTCCTATATAAATTATATTGATTTTCTGGGAGCAGATAAGACAGTGTGGGAAGAGAGTAAATTTATCTTACATGAAATCTATGTCCTTTGAGTGTTGGAGACTTAAAGTTGAAATCATATTTATAAGTTTTATTTTCCATTATATCTTGGCAATAGAGGGCATTGGGATGTTTTAGTGAATGCTGCCCTGTTGAGATTTGTGCAACCCTCTGGTGCTGATTAATTATGTGGCTCAAGAATCTTAGCAGGAAAAAAAAAGTTGTCTGAAGTTTCAGTCAAAATGACATAATTACATAGACAAATATTTAAGGACATACAAATGAACTAAGGTTTGTTGGAATGTAACTTAAGCAAATGGGCAATTGATCATCTGAGCTTTCCATCTGACTGTTTTAGACTGGCTGAGATAAAAGCTACCAGGACTGGGTTTCACCTCTTCTGTTAACTGGGAAGTTTTAGTTACTGTTGTACTTCCTGGTTTAAGCTCAGGTAGACTTAGCCACATTAAGACTTTTCTCTTTCATAGAATGTTTTGGGTTATAAATCAAAACCAGCTACTGCAATTTTACTACATCATTTGTAACCAACTGGGAGGCATTTTTTGTGGACCAGGCAGTAAGTTCTATAAATGGTAATTCGCAATTATCAGTCTTTACCTTCTGAATCAGAGCAGCCCCACCCTGAGGAAACAGGTAGGAAGAGGGCTCAAACTTCCTATACAATGTGCCCTGATTTGGACCTAACAGTAGTCTCCACACCAACCAGAAACTGGGTGACCATTGGTTATTGTGCACAGGTACTGTTTTTTGAGGCAGCCAATGTTCTGTTTACCTTCTATCTGATAGCTCTTTACATATACATTTGAAGACTTCACCTCCCAAGACAGGAAGAAGATTCTTGACACATTGCACCCTAAAATGTGTAGGTAGTCTCTTATATAAATTATAGGATAATTTTAATTATGTATGTATGAATGACTTCAAGAAAAAGTTAAGTTACTAAAATTGACTCAAGATAAAATAGGGGAAAGAGAACATTTGTATGTTGCTGGTAGGAATATGAATTGGTACAGCCATTATGGAAAACAATGGGGAGATCCCTCAAAAAATTAAAAATAGATCTCCCATATGATTCCACAATTCTACTTCTAGATGTACATCAGAAGGAGAAAAAAATCAGTTTCTCAAAGAGATCTCGGCACTCCTATGTTCACTACAGCTTTATTCACGGTAGCCAAAATATAGAAACAACCTAAGTTGTTTAAGTGCTAAGGGATAAAGAATAAAGAGTATGTGGTATGTATATACAATGGAGTACTATTCAGCCTTAAAAAAGAAGGAAATCCTGCCATTTGCAATAATGTGGTTGAACCTGGAGGATATTATGCTAAGTGAAATAAGCCAGACATAGAGACAAATATCACACAATCTCACTCATACATGGACTTTTTTAAAAATAAGAAAAAAGTTGACCTTGTAGTAATAGAGAGCAGAATGGTGTTTATCAGAAATGAGGGAAGGATGGTTTGGAGATTCTGATCAAGGGTATAAACTCATGTTTTAGGCTTCATTGAGGTTTTCCATGACCACCCTATCTGAAGTAGCTTCAATACATTACTTTATTCACAGCTATAAGCACAAACTGTGCTCATGGTGGTTTTTTTTATATGTTAATTTGTTGATTATTTTTCTTCTCTACTAGAAAGCAAGTTTCTCCAAGGCAGGAACAAGAACTCTTTTCTCTTGTTTGTCCCTTTGTGACATTGTGATTTATAATAAGTAATATGTATTTGGGTTTTGTCTTTCGGGCACAGAGCTCTTAAAACC
Source organism: Taxidea taxus jeffersonii (assembly GCA_003697995.1). Lineage (NCBI taxonomy): Eukaryota > Metazoa > Chordata > Mammalia > Carnivora > Mustelidae > Taxidea > Taxidea taxus. The sequence goes on from ML100237.1 coordinate 38,824, forward strand.
CTTGTAATTTCCTGGGGCGCCTGGGTGGCTCAGTCGGTCAAGTGTTCAACTCTTGATTTTGGCTCAGTTCATGATCTTAGGATCATGAGATCAAATCCCCATATTGGGCTCTGCGTTCAGAGTCTGCTTGAGATTCTCTCTCTCCTCCCTCTGCTTCTTCCCCTGATTGAACTCTCTAATAAATAAATAACCCTAGGAATTTCTTAAGGGGTGGGAGAGTTAACATGTGTTTTGTTATGCAAATGGGGCAACTTTTGGCTTTCTCTGAGGAAGAGGGCTGGTTGTCATGGGGACCAACCCCATGATTAGAAGATTGGAAATTTTAAGTCTTACCCCTGATTTCCAGGGAGGAGAGAGGAGCTAGAGGTTAAATCAATCACCAGTGGCCAGTGATTTAATCATTCATCCTTATGCAGTGAAGCTTCCATAAAGACTCAGAATGGTGGGGTTCAGAGAGCTTCTGGATTGGTGAACATGTGGAGATTTGGAGTGACTGGTGCACTGGAGAAGGTATAGAAGCTTTGTGCCCTTTCCCCATACACTGCCCTATGCACCTCTTCCATCTGGCTCCTGAGTTACATCGATTTGTAACAAACTGGTAATCTGGTAGGTAAAATATTACTCTGAATTCTGTGAACCCTTTAGCAAATTAATTGAATCCAAGGAGAGAGTTGTTGTGACCTTTGATCTGTAAGCCGGTCAGAAGCACAGGGTCAGAAGCACAGGGGACAACTTGGACTTTTGATTGGTATCTGAAGTGGGATGGTGGGGGACAGTATTCTAGGGGCTGAGCTCTTAACCTGTGAGGTCTGATCTTATCTCTGGGTAGATACTTTCAGAATTGAGTTAAACTGTAGTATTCCCAGATGGTGTTGGAGTCTTGCTTGGTGGTGAGGAAACCCCCCCACATCTCAGAACTGGGAGAAGAATTATGCTTTGTATCCTCAGGGTTCACGTCCCACACTGTATGACCCGTCATAAGCACTCAAGAAATGTGTTGAAAAAATGAATCAGGAGAAACTGATTGGCATTCCTTGCCCATCTCAACCAGTCTCTGTTGTATATGGCTTAGAGTCTGAGGTCATCAGATTTCCAAATCATCTAAATAATTTTCCTTGTTCTGACTCTAAGCCTTCTCATGGTAATTTTGTATTGCGCATGAAGTGAATTCACTGTTAGGCCTGTGGACATGTGATATCCTCAGTAGTTCTCTTTTAAATCTCAGATTTATAAATTGGCATTCTTGTTCCACCATTAGTCTTGTTGTCTTGGTTGTGTGAGCATCACTAACGGTGCCCGCTAACTACACCCCTAATACTGCAAAGATGAAGAACAGGTTTTGGTGGTGGTTTCTACCAAGTAGAATCACCCTAATAGTAACCTTCCTGCTTCCTTGGGAGACTCACTGGTTTTTCCTTTTCTTTTATACTTCATAAATAAAAATGGATATTGTCAGAATTTAGAAGAGAGGGATCAAAAACATATAATGATCAGAGTTGTATGTCAGACATTGTTGTAGATGTTCAGAAAACATCAGAACAGATGAAGATCATTCATCCTACTGTGGGAGTTGGACAATATAAGTATAACATAGAACAAACAACATAATTTTAGACTATTTAAGTGCTATGGAATAAGACAAAGTATAGGCTTGAGATTGCTAAGAAGGGCTGATTACAGTATTAAGTAGCATGGTACATGTAGGCTTCATTAAGAAAGAGTAGTTTGAGTGAAGACTTTAAGTGAAGATGCTTGTTAAATACCACTTGGGGAAATAGTATTCCAGGTAGAGGCTCTCAGGTGGAGGAGTGTCTGGCAGATGTAAGTAAGATACAGCCAAGAGGCCAGTGTGGCCAGGGCAGAGTATGATGAGAATGGGTTTCTCTGTAGTAGAGAGATGCAAAGGTGGGGGTAGAAACATTTTATAAGGCCTTTGGGGCCATTGTAAGGACTTTGGCTTTTATTCTGAAGTAAATGGAGAGCCTCAACAGGCTTTTAACACAGAAAAGGTAGAATATGATTCATATTTTAAAAGAAAGCACCACTTTGGCTACCATCCTAGAATAGTTTGTAGGAGGTCAAAGATAGAAGGAGGTGGTAATGGTGGAGATTGGCTTCTGGAGAATCCAGAATATTTTGAAGGTAGAGCTAACAGAATTTTCTAAGAGACTGAGTGCAGAAGGTGAGAGAAAGAAAAGTCAGCGATGATTCTGAGGGGTTTGGCTTGGACAAGAAGAAGGATAAAGTTTCTCTTTAATGAGATTCTGTGGGAAGAGTAGTTTTGGGGTGGGAGATGTTGGAGTTAAAAGGCAAATCTGGGGGACGCCTGGGTGGCTCAGTGGGTTAAACTGCTGCCTTCGGCTCGGGTCATGATCCCAGGGTCCTGGGATCGAGTCCCACATCGGGCTCTCTGCTCGGCAGGGAGCCTGCTTCTCCCCTCCCCGTTCTGTCTGCCTCTCTGCCTACTTGTGTGATCTCTGTCTATCAAATAAATAAATAAATAAAACCTTAAAAAAAAAAAGGCAAATCTGGGACTTGTTAATTTCTTTGCCTATTAGCCATTTGACTGGAAATATTAAGCAACATAGATGAGTCTCGGGTTTGGAATAGATGAATGCCTGGTAATACAAATTTGGGAGTTACTTACATATAGATGGCATTGTAAAGTCATGGGACAAGTTGGGATCATGAATAGATGAATGTAAATAGAGAAGATAACCAAGGACAGATCATTGGGATCTCTCCAGCATTATGAGGGGAGAAGAGTAGGAACTAGCAAGGGATACTGGAAAGAATGAGGGGCACTTCATAGACATTCAGTAGGAAGAAAAAGCATGAGAGTGTCATGCCCTGGAAGGCAAGTGAAGTGTATCAGACAGAGTAAATGATCAACCATGTCAAACACTGATGGTAGATGAAGTCAGCCTGGGGACTGAGAGCTCATAATGGGATTTTTCAAACATTGAGGTAGCACTTGGGGAATGAGGATGAAAACTTGCTTGGTACACTTACTTGATTGTGACCATTGTATATTGTTCTTGAGCAAGACACACTCCAGTTTGTGGCCACTGTCCCAGAGACAGGCAGCATGCCTATCAGAAGGAGGAGACTAGTATTCTGCAAAACCCCTGCTTATGACCCCTTTGTATAGAAATTGTGCTTCTGCGTACCAATGAAGTGAGAAAGTCGTGATTAGATGTCCCTTGGGGCTCATAATTTCTGCCCAAGAAATTAATGTGAAGGACAGAGCAGTTGCTTACTCTTGGGAGGGTTACTAGTTTTGCTCCTAGCAGCTCAGCTATAAGCTTACAGAACCTTTCTGGGTCCTCTGCAGAATGAGTGAGCATTCAGCTGTGGGACAAGGCAATTCTAGAGTTAAAGATGTTTTGTTTTTGTTTTGTTTTGTTTTTAGAGTTGAAGATTTTTATGTTAAGGCCAGCAAATGTGCAAATGACAATTATATAGGACATCATCCCCCACTTGTACCTGGTAGGGAGTAGAGGGAGGAAAAAAGATTCTTTAACCTATTTCTATATGTGGGAGTCCCATGATTTTCATTTCTCTGAGATAAAATGAAAGAAATAATGATTTGGCCAAGAGAGGGAAAGCCACCCACTGTGTCAGACCTAAAGAGGCTTCAATGAGAAAAGGTTTGAGGACACTCTAGACAGAGCAGACGATGTGTATAAAAGCAAGGCAGGCTGCAAACCTAAGGTTCATAGTGTTGTGGTGGACCAGTTTGGGTAACATCAAAGAGGCCCAGAACAATTTACTGGTAAGTATGGAGAGGAATCCTGTGGTCAGAAAGTGAAATTCACACTAAACTATCTGGGGTATAGGTGTGCGTAGAAGGTACCGGAGATGTGGCTGACTTAGGGCGTGACTGCCCATAGACTAGGCAGTGCTCAAAGTATGGTCCCCAGATCAGCGACATCAGCCTCACCGGAGACCTTGTTAAAAATGCAAATTTGCAGGCTCTACCTGAGACCTACTGAGTTAGAAACTCTGGAGATGGGCCCAGCAATCTGAAACAGGTGATTCTGATTGATGCTAATGTTGGAAAACATTGGTCTGGAACTGAACTAGGTATTTACTAACTGGAATTGGGGAGAATATTACAAATATAGGAGCAAATAAAGGTTTTGAGCCTGGCTGAGTGGGAGAAGTCAATTGTGTAAATTATCTAAATATATTTCTTATTTGTTCCTCTGAAACAAATAACGATATCAAGTTGAAAGATATTTCCGTATCAACTTATATAGCTGTTGGCTGTAAGTGTATACAGTTTTATAGGTTTATATATATGAATGTCTCCACTGGCTAACAACTAACAGGGGCCTAAACCACAATTGTTTATTGTTTATTTGACAGAAATTCTGAAGTTGGTCCAGAGTTGGTTTAGAGGCAATTTTAATTCATCAAGGTCTCAGTCCCAGGTGCCAGGTTTTTCCCAAGTGGCAGGCTTTTAGTCTTTCCATACTTCCAGCCTCCTGGTGGCACCACACTGGTGATGTGTCTCTTTAGGCCCACAAAATGGCTGCCCAAGCTGCAAACATTATATCCTTGTAGAAGAGCGTTTTACACAGGAGGGAATTTGGTGGAAGCCAGAGTGCTTTCTTTTCCTATGCCATTCATTCATCTCCAACTCCCATCTGCCCGCCCCCCATCCAGAAGACTTCGTATGTATCACCATGCAAAATAGTGATATGCCCCCCAGACCACCCACCAGCACATGGGACTAGATTAGATCTAGCAAGATCCATGCCCTGGCTTTGGGCCTATTGTACATCCTAATAAAATCAGAGTTCTGTTAGTCAGGGTAATGGGGCAGGGCTGTTGGGAGAGCAAGTAACAGTGCTTGCTATAGTTATAAGGGCATAGACACTTAACCTATATTTCTGTGATCAGTAATTACTTTATTTGCATACTGCTTCTGTCTGAGTAATCTAAATTTTCTACTGAATATTTGGCCCTCATGCCTTTATCATGACAGTTTCAATAATAGAGAGAAATTATTTTTAATAACCTCATATTAAAGTTATTTCTAATAGGAAGACTGGGCTTGAGATTTCCCATTTTGGTCTATTATTCACATCAGGCTGTTGTGACAGCTAGTGCGTTAGCTGAAACAAAACTAAACTCTCCGATAGATGTTTCTGAAATGGTATCAGCATTATTTTTAAACAAATAGCAAACACTAATACTTTCCTTTTGGTGTAATTCCATATTTTATATTAATTTGGGACAAATGTGTGATACTATGTGTAATGATTAATATCAATTTGTTGTGTGCTCCTATGGGAATTTATCCTAGAATATCCTGGGCATCCTATAGTGGTTCAAACATACAACAGCTTATATTCATGCTGGAAAAAAAGCCTGGTGGGGCTGAATGTTTCCTACAATGTCTCTACAAAGGAGAAACTCTGCCCCTCTCTCTAGCCCCTTCTAGATGTCCACCTAGAGAAGCTGCTGACTATCTGAATGGTCAGGGCTACCCCCACTGGAAAGTAGATCATTAAAGGGCAGGGCCACTGCCTTGAAAGGTGGTGGATCTTCATAGTTATATTCTCTATTCCGGCTTTGCCATCTGGTTTCTGCTGGTACATGATCAGCATACCTGATTCAAGGGGGAAGAAGCAAGAAGCTTTGCTTGGGTTTCTTGGTCTGAGTCGCATTTTCTAATCTAGCTCACTTTTACCATGAAGAAGCCCTGTATGTGGAGGAATGGCCACCACCTGCCCAGCGATGTGTAGAGCACCATGTGACTTCCATCCAGTTAGTGTTCTCTGTGGGCATACTCCCTTGAGGATACCACAAACATAGGCAAGGGAAATGGTAGGATCAGGGCACAAAACCTTACCCAAAGTCCTTAACACTGACAGATATTAAGTTTTCTTTACAATAACATCAAATGGGGTGCTGACTTTGCAAACAAGCAAGTTAGTCACAGTTTTGAACCATAATGATGCAGAAGCAATGAAGGAGCATCTGAAAACTTCCTGAATTTTCAGAAAGTAATTTGTACTGTAAAAGCTATTTAAATACAGAGAAAGCACAGAGATCAGCAGTTTTTAAAGCAACTCCTGGGCTCTCAAAAGTTCCTAACTGGCATTTGTAAAAGGTTCTATTAGCTTGAAAATATATGAACATATTAGTTTGACTACTACTACTACTTTAATAAAGACTATAATTTTTACTTAAACTATATAATTATATGGTAAAAATATTATGCTTTCCTTTGAAAAATCCATTTATTCAGGCCACATCTGGTGTCAAGAAACAGAAACCTATTCCATCTGAGCTAAAGTAAAAGCGGGATTTATTATAAAGATAATTATCCCAAGTAAATCCAAGAAGAAAGAATACACAGCCAGACCTTATGAAACTGGTGAACCTGACTAGCTCTGAAGACCTCACAGCAGAACTGTGTGGCTCTAAGTCACTGCCTTTACCATGATCCAGACACCAACTTACTCAGACATTTTTCTCAGTGCAAGTTGTTTGACACCACGAAAGAAAACCTAAATGGTTCCCCTTGAGTAAGGTGTGTTCATTCTAGCCCAATCAGGTAAAGCCAAGGTGGTGAGAACAGCTGAGCAAACATGGCCGCTCTTGTCCCTGCCTTAGGTATGGCCTCTGGGGGGGAAGCAGGCTCTCTTAGAAGCATGTACATGCAAGGATGCAATGACTGACCATTGTATTTTAATGTAGTTTTTAAAAAAAGACAATTGACACCAAACTATATGAGAAAATAGGACAATAAGCAAACCTGTGAGTGGATTCAGGTAATACAAAATGATTGCACTCACTTTTTTGTGTGTGCACTGTCACTGTTATTGTCTAGCATAACATTATCTAAGGTGGAAGCCAATCTTTTAAGCTATTTTCCCTAAATACAGGCATTCATGGGTCTTTCCATATGTATTACAACACCAAATATCTTTATGGTTGGTCTAATTTATTTGTTGCTCTTCCACACTTTTGTCTTCAGAATCTGTAAAAGGAGAAGAATAAAAAGGTGTAACTATTTAAAAATCTGTTAGTAACCTCTGTTTTTTTTTTTTTTAATATTTATTTATTAGAGAGAGCAAGCACAGGCAGACAGAGTGGCAGGTAGAGGCAGAGGGAGATGGAGAAGCAGGCTCCCTGCCGAGCAAGGAGCCCGATGTGGGACTCGATCCCAGGACGCCGGGATCATGACCTGAGCCGAAGGCAGCTGCTTAACCAACTGAGCCACTCAGGCGTCCCAGTAACCTCTGTTTTTATTAGCTTTATATTTGCTCTCCTCTTTCTTCTGTTTTCTGGATTCCTGCATTCAATCTGATTCAGCTGAGGGAGTGTGTGTGAGAGGGTTTCTATCTATGAGGGACATCAAACCACAAGACCATCATTAGATCTTTCATATAAAGCAAAACTTAATTCTGGTCTCCCTCCTGACCTTAATTTATTTCTACGTGAAGTGTTGTTTGGTTCCTTTGTTTCCCATTCTGAATTTTGTAGCTACATATTTCCATTTCTTCTCCTGGCCCTGCTTCTTGTCTATGTACCAATTCTAATCCCCCATAGTTAGCCCCACTCCAAAGCCCATCATTCTATACATTTTCAGAATGGAAGGTACCATGGATTTGTTCATTTCAGTGTTGGAGCCATGGGTGAATATCCTGAATGATCAATCCCAAAGAAGTCTATCAGCCTGATTTTCAAAAAATACCATGACAGCTAAGTAATAGACTTTGAAAATCTAGACTTGCAGATTTATCTGTTTCCATTTCCTTACTTATTCATTCTAAAGGAAGGATTCAGTTGCCATTGACATAGCCCTGGTTGGTTATAAATGTAGAAAGGGAGTTTCCAAAAATGTCAGCAGGCAAAGCTGGGGATGTGGGTGGGGGGAGGCTTTAATTATATCTAGGGGACATTTGATCTCTTCTACCCAGTTCTATTAATAGACTAAGAAAAGACTAGTTGATGTTTTGTTTCCCCACCTACCATTTATGGCTTCTTGACCAAATGGCTTTTCAGAGGTGGGTTGAGGAGTCAGATCTAAAAGATTCACTGCTGTAAATAAAGGGCAGAACAGAGATTTTAGTATCTAAAGTACATTGATTTTTGAAGTTAGTGTCATTTTCTCCTATCCTGTTCCTTCCACTCCAAGTTCTTCTGAATGTCTTGTTCTTGGGGAGCTGCAAGATGCCCGATCACTTGTATATGGAGTTTTGAGAACTGGACTATGTTCATCTGACCACAACATTATTCTCTAAGACTGGACAATGTGAGTCATGACCATTAACACTGCAGAGATGGTTTGTGATTCGATTGACTTAGTGTCTGACATAACCAGGTCTTTTTCGTCATCTTGGATTAGATCAGAACACATTCTATCTTTATATTCTGAAACCAAAATAAGCTAAAACATACTGGATTTAGAATGTAACTAACAACCATGAAATGTTCTAGGTCAGTGTTTTTCAAACTTTATTGACCATAACTCACAGTAAAAAATGCATTTTACAGGAGCACCTGGGTGGCTCAGTTGATTAAGCATCTGCCTTCGGCTCAGGTCGTGATCCCAGGGTCCTGGTATTGAGACCCACATTGTGCTCCCTGCTCAGTGGGGAGTCTGCCTCCCCTTTTCATTCTCCCTCTGTGCTCTCCCTCTCTCTCAAGTGAATAAATAAGATCTTTTAAAAAATGCATTTTACATTATAGTTCAGTACCTGCACTTGTGTGCTTACAATAAAACAGAAGAAGTTACATGAAATAGAACTTACCTTTTCTTATTTTTTCTACTCATCTTTGTTTTTCTATTGTATTCTAGTGCATTAGGAAAAAAATCTGGTCTTCTCACTTACTCTTTTCTTATCACCTTTATTTATTCCAGTTAAAGGAATAAATGCCAGTTGTTAAACTGATTTCATCACCTATAATTTTTTTTTCCTTTTGTTTTAGTAGGCTCTGTACCCAGCATAGAGCCCAACATGGGTCTTGAATTCACGACCCTGAGATCAAGACCTGAGCTGAGATCAAAAGTGAGATGCTTAACTGAGCCGCCAGCTGCCCCACCCACAACAGTCTTTTATGACCCACTGAGCCCAGTGTGGAAAGCATTATCAAGTGATATTTGAGTCTAATGCTCACTCAACACACGGCCTCTCAAACAACCTGAAATCAGCCCCATTTTCTCTACTTTATTACCACTAGTGTTCTTTTGTCTGTGTAAGATTATGTCTTCGTAGACGGTCTAAGAATCTAACATTTTAACTAACAACTTGGGTCATTCTGACGTCTAAACTCTGGAATACATGCTCTACTTGGCTCTTTTTCAACCATGCTGGAAAGATGCCAGTCACCTTGGTCATGACAGATCTGACAGTTTTTTCTCAGTTCTCTCATTAGGGCCTTGGAGCCCTCAGTTGTTTCCTTGAGTATTGCTCAAGCTGGGCCAACTCAATACCAACTGGAACAACAGTGCTGCCACCCAGATACCTAGAGATAATGTCTGACTGGACCTCCTTAAATACCTATTCTGTCTGGGACTGAGCTCAACACAGTCCTCCAGGCAGTGATTTGGGCGACTCCATCAACCTCTAGGGGGCCAATGAGAAAGCAAGATTAGTTCTCTAAGCCTGATAGCATCCATTTTATGCTTGTCTCACCACCTAGCAGCCATTTTGCTGAGGTCTCAAGCAACCAAACTGGATGACATGCCCGTGCCCCTTCCAGTCCTACTCATCCTTTCAGGATCCTCTGTTCTAGCCCAGCTACTCCATTTATTGTCTTCTCAATACAACTTTAGATTGCCTCAGGTTCACACCTCTGGCCATCTGAAATGCCTCCTCTGCCCACGTGGCTCCTCCTGGTGGGGCACATTTCACAGCTTCTCTGACTCCTCTACCCGCAGGCTTCTTTTTTACTATGACATGAGTAATTCCTACTCATCCTTCCAGACTCAGCTCCCATGTCCCTTGTACTTGAAAGCCTTTCCTAACCTTGCTGTCCCTGTCAGGAGAGCCCCAGTGTGGTTCAGTTATACCCGGACCTCTCTCTACATACCACTTCTTTCTCAACAGGGTAGGGTTTTTGCTTGTTTGTTTTTAAAGATTTTATTTACTTATTTGTCAGAGAGAATGAGAGACAGAGAGAGAGAGAGAGGCAGGCAGAGGAAGAAGCAGGCTTCCCACTGAGCAAGAAACCCTATGCAGGGCTCGACCCCAGCTCCCTGGGATCATGACCCAAGCCGAAGGCAGACGCTTAACTGACTGAGCCATCCAGGCGTCTCTTTAAGGAGAAAAAAAAAAAAAAAGATTTATGTATTTGAAAGAGTGAGGAAGAGAGAGAGTGAGCGAGCCAGCACGAGCAAGGGGAGGAGGAGGGGGAAGGGGAGGGGTAGAGAGAGAAGCAGACTCCCAGCTAAGCAGAGCCCCTGATGTGGGCTTGATCCCTGGACCTTGGGATCATGACCTGGGCCAAAGGCAGATGCTTAACCGTCTGAGCCACCCAGGCACCCCTAAACAGGGTAGTTTTTGATTGGCTTTGTTGTTTCCCATGCTAGATGGTGAGCACCTTGAGAGTTAGAACAATGTTTGATTTCCACTCATGTCCCTAGGACCTAGTGCTGTTTCTTTGTTACTTTTTATTGTGCTAAAACATATAACACGAAATCTACCTTTTAAACATGTTTTTTCAGTGTACAGTAGAATACTAACTATGTATACATTGTTGTACAATAGATCTCTAGAATATTTTCACCTTGTGTGACAGAACCAGAAGTTTCTGAATAAATAAATGATTATTTGATTATCTTTAGCCATTTTAGTCCCAACTAGATTTGAAGATATGACTAAGTCTTTTCCTTCATATATTACAAGGAACTCTCTTTTTCTTATGCATTTCTGTATTATTTATTATATATTCTCTTTCTTTTTGATCTGTCTTGCTTTGTTTTATTGAACTTTTTAATTCATTGTGCATCCTGGCATTTACTTCTTTGTATTCTCAGGGCTCCTTTCCCCAGACATTTCTTGTGGCTATAACTCTGTCATTGTGTCCCCAGTGTCTCTCACAGTGATCAGCATACAGAAAGAACTCAACGAATATCTGGTAATTTCCTTCAAGATTTTAATAGATTTTAAATAATGACCTGGTTTTTTAATATAGGATGAGGGTAATAAAATACTTAATTCCCACCTTGTGGCTAATAGATGGTCAAATTCCTTTCTTCAAAATTTCGCGTTAAGCCTTGGATAAAAAAGATTTTTTTTTTTCAATTGATATACCTACCATCTGAGACGCTTTGATTTTCTTGGTCATTGTATGAAGTAGGTAAGGTGGTCTTTTCATAGCTTTTGGCTAAGTCAGTCTCTTAAAGTCCAGAAATTAAGTATTAAATTAATCAAAAAGATTAAGCAAGCCTCATGCATTAATTATCTCATTGATATGCTAATAAGCAGAGATCTCCAAACTGCACAAAATTCTGATCTGATCTGTACAAAATGCTCTGATCTTGGAATCTCCGGAACAGTGCTTTGGGCAAGATCTGAAGTTGACAGAATCAAGATCAATCGATTGATCAATCGATCTATCTATACCTTGACCTTTGCTAATGAAAATAGCATAAAATCAGGTTATTCCTTTTCATCAAACCCTCTATAATGCAAGTATTATGGAAAATTTAGGATTAACTACCAGTCAAAGGAGTAAAATTTAGACTGACTGCTTTATAGCCCATTCTCAGAAAGGAATTTGCAGCTCTCCTCTGTAAAAGCAGGAAGCCACACAGAAGACTTCTAAACTCTGGGGATAAAAGAATTCCAGCGAAAACCAACTGCTCTTCGGACTTCTGTGTCTGTGCCCTTGGATTCCAAGCTGCTCTGGCCTTTATTTCCTTTTGCCCATTCCTGGTGAGTTGACCACTAGGCAGAACAAGGTCTGAATTCCCAAAGCCCATCCTCTGCCTAGAACTTCTTTTCCTCGAGGTCTGGTCTCTCTGCCCCTTCCACACTGCCATATTTGACCTCACTTAAACCCTCTCTGGTCTGGACCAAGGTCAGTCTGCTGTCCCCTACTAGGTTCTTTTTACCAGTTAATTCATTCTGAGAGGAAGCAACTATTTTGATTGGGTGGAATCTGTACCATGCTTGTTGTTAAATATTTTCAATTTTTAGAGATTAAAGAAAGATTATAGCACTTTCTTATGAGTTTAGGATTAGAGCAAGTTCCAGTGAGAAAAATAAGCTTATTAAAATGTATTTTTTAAGTGACCCAAAAGTAATGGAATGTTGTGGGTTGAATTGTGTTCCCAGAAAGATGTGTTGAAGTCCCAAACCCTGATACGTATGAATGTGACCTTATTTGGAAATAGGGTTTTAGCAGATTTAACCAAGTTAAGATGGGGTTGTACTGGATTGCAATGGGTGGTGTTCTTTAAAAGAGAAGAAACAAGATACACACAGAGAGAAGACCGGCACATGAAGACAGAGGCAGAGACTGGAGTGATGCAGCCATAGCCCAGGACACCAAACACTACCAGCAGAAGAGGCAGGGAAGGGTGCTTCCCTAGAGCCGTCTGAGAGACCATGTCCCTGCCAACACTTTGATTTAGGTCTGCTAGTCTCACCTGTTCACTAGAGAGTAAGTTTCTGTTGTTGAAGCTACCCAGTTGTTACACATACATTTATAAGGTAATTGTGGTTTTTTTTTTTTTTTTTTAATTTATTCATTTGACAGACAGAGATCACAAGTAGGCAGAGAGAGACAGAGGAGAAAGCAGGCTGTCACAGAGCAGAGAGCCCGATGTGGGGCTCGATCCCACGACCCTGGGATCATGACCCGAGCCGAAGGCAGCGGCTTTAACCCACTGAGCCACCCAGGTGCCCCAGGTAATTGTGTTTTTAAGAAGGGATTTCTTTAGCATTCTTAGAGATGTTTTATTTTGAAGGACACATTGAACTTGGCAGTTTATTTTGTCAGTAATTTGGTTTAAAAGTGATAAAATGTGGATTATAGTTATCAATATTCAATAGCAATTGTTTTAAAAATTTTTTAAAAAATTTAAAAAAAGATTTTATTTACTTATTTGAGGGAGACAGAGAACCTAAGAGCGAAAGAGAGCACAAGTTTGGGGTGGGGGTAGAGGGCGAGGGAGAAGCAGGCTCCCTGTGAGAGGGAGCCTGATGTGAATCCCAGTACGCTGGGATTGTGACCTGAGCCAAAGCCAGGTGCTTAATGGACTGAGCCACCCAAGTGCCCCAACAAATATTTTAGTGGTCTTTTAGTAGCAGCTCAGTAAAATATCACATTGAAAAGATTACCTGATTGATAGGGTTGAAAACTGATCAAATCTCCAAGTGCAACAAGTTTCTCCTGTTGAAAAATTTTAGAATCAGAGAAGTAAATGACCACAATTGCTAACTTAATCCATCTTCAATAGAAAAACACTTTGGGTCTTGATTTTTAAGTAACCAACAAATATTTTAACATGCCAGACATTATGTAATGTAATGAGAGGGTTCTTCTGTTGATTTCTTCAAACTCCTATTGCCTCCTGATTGTTTTTAGGAAGAGGATATAAATTGAACCCACAGAAATTCAGTGTATGCCTTAGCCCAGAGGAATCAGTTTATGGTCATTATCAAAGTCATCACTCTTGTGTCTATTCGGACATTACCTGAATGAGATCACTTGTCATTCTGGTCATTATTGGTTCACTGATTTCAATATCTTTGAGATCTGTAAGAACTACCCAAGCTCCATTCTCAAATTTTACAGGCATAGAAAAGACGATCCCTTCAGGAATACCAAACTGGCCTGTAGTAAGCAAATAGAAAGCAAAGCAAAACAGAAGCACTCAGAACAATAAACTCGTTGTGTAAAGCACTGTAGAAAAGGACAGAGATCATACATGATTTTTACTGGTAATGGTGAACTAAATTTCCGAGAATTCCTTTCCCAGGAGGATTGAAACATTTAATCTAGAAATATTTCCTGAGCATCTCTCCAAGTTAGGACAACTCTCTCTTCTTTGTTACTCTGAAAGAAGAAGTACTGTTCCCTCTTGTTACTCCTTCTGTCCCCTCTGGTTTGGTTCAGACCCCCTGCCTCTACCTCGGGGGCTGATGCGGTCTTTCTCCTCCATTTTGTCTGGACTCCTTTTGTCTGCTCCCTATGGCCTTTCCTTTCCCCCTCAGTATCTCAAGACCCCAAGACATTTGTCCACCTGGCCCTGTGCTCTTCTAACCCGCTGTGGTGGTCCCATAGCTAGAGGCTGGGGTGGGAGAGAGAAGGGGTTGGGGAAGTTGATGATTTCCCAGCAGCTCCTAGGGCCCAGTTTGGATGTGTTCCAAATAAAAAGACGGACAATACTTACTACTAACTATGCAACATTCAGATAAAGTCGCCCCCCCTCCCTGCCTTTTGTGCCTCAATCAAACAAGAAAATTATTCTTGCCATTTTAGTCATCTAAAATGCTGTCAGTAGAACAAAAATGTGAGGATAATTAACAAACCAGGACCTAAAAGGCCTTTCCTTAAAGGGATTCTGTGGTTCTCTGCTCACGCTCTTTTTTATCTACAGAGAGCCAACCTTATGGGTGGACAACATATGAGAATATAGCTACACGGTTTCAGGGAGACAGGGATTACCTGCTCTTCACCTCCAATATTGTATTGTTTATTGGTAAACTATTACAGAGATTAATTAAACTGTTAGCAAATAAAGATAAGGTTTTAAATGCCTATTACACTAAAAAGGTAACATGCTGATTTGATTCACCTTATTCATTAAAAGCATGCCCATAAACCTTACGGCAACTGAAACAAGACTTCCTGAGTGTCCAGCTGTGAAGGAAGACCCAGCCAAAGCCCTGCCCCCAGGATGTATGCACTCTCACAGAGGGGACTTACACAATGAACCACACCACCAATGAGGAGGTTGGAATGTGCTCCCTAACAGAGGAACAAAATGCCATTCATGTACAGAGGAGAGATAGATGACTTCTGAGTTGAGGGATTTGGAGAGATTTCCTTGATCTGCACTGTTAGCCCTGGAATAAAAGGCAGGATGGTGGTTCCACTAATAACATAAGGAACACAAGAGGTAGATTGAATTGGAGAGGAAAGACAATGAGTTTGGTTTGGTGTATGTCGGTCTGAGGTGACAACATGATGTTCAGGTGGCAGCGTGAAGAGAGGCTGAGGCGGGAAGCTTTAGCAGTGAATGAGTTTACACAGGGAGAAAGTAAAACACAACAGAAGAGATGTTTTAGATAGAACCCAGAACCCAGAACATCATCTCTTCTCTCATTCCTGCTCTTCAAAAACTGTTGAGGTCCTCTGAAATAGTTTTTAGCAGACGAAAGCAGCAAGGCTGTAAAAATGCACATACAGTATTTGCAGCTGGAGAGCAAGCTTTCCATGGTGCCCTAAGGTCTGCATCCTGATGTGCCCTTCATATCCTGACCCCACACCTTTGCACTGTGGCCCCTGGGGGATGTTTTTCCCACACTAGTCTGTCAGGTAAACACTACTTAGATTTCAAGGCTTCCTGGAGGGTCACCACCTTATTGAAGTCTGTCCTGATTCTTCTTGCCATCTCCCTAAAATCGAACTTGCTTTCCCTTCCTCAGCTGGGATACAGTGAGAACAGCTTAGTGGAACTCAGGTTTTTGTAGCTGGCTCTTCTTCCCTCTGGTCTAGGTCTCCTCAAGGCAGCAGTGCTGTGCCTGTTCCCTGTGCACTCACACAAAACATCACAGAATTTCTGAATGGCTGAGTGAGTGAATGAATGAATACGTGAATATGAAACTGTGGAAATCCAACAGCTTACAGACCAGGTAAGGCAGAAGGCAGGGACACAGAAGCAGGGGCACAGATATACACGGAGGTCTGAAAGTAATACCAGGTAAAAACAAACAAACCCAGATTTACCTTCACTTAGTACTCCTAATGACACGATCTCCCCGGGCGGTGAGCCATGGTACCAGTATTTCAATGTAGTAGCTATACTGTGTGCAGCTAAGATGGCTCCAAATTGCTTTCCTGTGGCTGTCAGCTTTTTAAGAGTTTCTACGTATTGTCTGTTTACCCACTCACTATAAGGAAAGAAAGAAATGATTTTACGATGGAGGGAAGAAAGGGAATAAAACAATGCTCCTTGGGTCAATGAATCTCAGTATAAGAAATCATCTCTATAAAAGAGAAACATGACTTCCTGTGCACTTCCTTCTTCAAGCTTCTTCAATCTTGTGAAAGGTCAATCGAAAAGTAATGAAATATCACAGAAAGGAATCCTGAAGTGTCAAATGAAAAATATGGCAATAGAAATATAGGAACACAGAAAAGTAGTCAGACTGCAAGAACAGTTACTCTCATTACAAAGGATTTATTTTATGCAGCTGTTATCTTGGAACTAGTGGTATCCTTTATCCTCAAGAAAATGATATCGTAACACACTGAATTATGCACATCGAGAACTGGGGAAATAACTAAGTCGTTGTTATCATCTAAAGTTTAAATTCAGGGAGTAGTCCAGCTGATAAAGGGCTGTTCCTCCTAAGCCAGCACCTACAGCTCCAGGAAACCAGGAGGGTGGCTTGGGGGCATACCATTTCTGAGCATGGATGAAGTATCCCTGGCCTGAGGAAGGGGCAATGGAAAGGAAGTGTTATAGCTGGAAAGGGGCTGCAAAGCTTGGAAAGGGGCCTCAGAGCTGCTCCTTCTCTTCTCTCCTCCCCCATCCTGTCATAAAGACAGTGCTGACTGCAGTGGGGGGGGAAGGGTTCTTGGGGCTGTACCAAGCCAATTCATCTCCCTAACGACCCTGTAAAACCCAGACTATGAGACCATTTCCATTTTGCAGATGAAAAACCTGAGGCACAGAGCGGTTACATAACATCACTAAAGTTACACAGCTAGGAAGTAGCTGCTTGAGAATCCCAACCCAGGCGGCTTGGTTCTAGAGATCGTGCTCTTCCCCAGTCCCCGGTCCTGCCTCTCCTGGGACAGAACATCCGGCATGGCCAGGGCCCGCTCACTGTCTTAATTCCTTATTCTCGAAAATGTTGCCACCAATTTCAATTTGGATACATGTCTCTCTCTCTCTGTGTGTTAAATAAGACTCATTTTGCATATGCTTGCTTTAGAGATAAATTTATGTGAGCTACTTTAGGGATACTCTGAAATATAAAAATTCATAATTGCAAAATCAAATAAGTTGGGCATGGGGATTGACCAGTTGTGATTCCATGGAATTTTCTGTATCTTCAATAGAGCACATAAACAAAGGTGAGTATGAACAATGTCAGTGTCACATCATTTTTGTACAAAGGCTTCTAAGATGATTTAAAGAATTATAACAACTATTATATATGTATCCAACATTGTCAGTATATCTCACTTAAAAATATACCTTACCTATCAAAAATCAAGCTCAAAACAGGGCGTGAATAGTTAGGAGGTCCCCAAATAGAACTCTCATATCTGTAAATCTCAGCTTTTCTCAGATCAATGTAGTTGTTTCCACTAATATTACCCCAAACTATCACATTTTTGATGCCTGTGAAGACAAAGAAATTTAAAAATTAACATAATAATGAGCATGAATAGAAAAAATGGCCCGTACTCTATTTTTTGTTTGTTTTAGGATTGATCTTTTTGGTATAAAATGATGTAAGTTTATGCTTCCCCTGAATGTACAAATGACATGGATGATCTCTTGAATCATCAGGGTTTGGCACTTCCTAATCATGCTCATGGTAGACCATCTAAGTGAGTTCAAGAAATACTGAAATGCTCCCTGGAAGACACTGGCTACTGAAAATTATACCACTGGTGTGGTCCTAATGTAAACACTGTGCTTACCATTAGAACTTTTTATCTGCTTTGGTTCTGACAAAGAGTTCTTGATTCTAGACTAGAATGGAAATTTGGGCAAATCTACTTAACTCCTGGATGGGTTTCATTATCTTGCAGAAGGAAGGTGTTAAAATGAGAGGATCCCAGGAACATTCTAACCAATAAGTAATTGAATTAGATTCTATGTGTAAGGCATTTTTAAGTGGAAGACTTAGAAGGAAACACATCACCCCAAATCCTTGCAACATTCTGGGGGTGGAGGGGAGCAGGTAAGAAAGCAACTACTATACAAAGTGATATGTACTGTGAAGGAAAATAAGAGGATAGGGGTTAGTCAGAAATAGGGATTAAAATCTATATGATTCTAAAACTGGATCTTCCAGGAATGTTGTAACTGAAGTGAAAATAAGTAATTTTATTGATTTATTAACTTATTGATTTGCTTAAAGATGTTTCAAGGTCATACCACTTCCTACGGTGGAGATTAAATTCTCTACTGTTATGCATGAGGTAAGATTGATGTGTGCTTTCAAGTAATGAAATATCCTTTCTGACTTGGCTTATCTAGGAGTTCACTTTTCTCAGACAATAACAAGTTGAGGTAGGCAGTAATACTGGTGGTTGCTCAGCAGCTCAAAGATGCTGTTCTCTTGGCCTGCCCCTCATGGTCCTAAAACAGCTGCAGCAGCTCCAAGTATCACATTCTCACATGGTTGTGTTCAAAGGCAGGCAGTAGGGAAAATAATTTTTCTTATCAGACTTTAGGCTCTATATAGCTCTGCTAGAGAAAATCATAGTGGACATCTGCTGTTTTTCCTCTCAACATTGCTTCCTACTGTTTTTCTTTAACAGCATCCCGGTTTTCCTTTAAATAACTACCCTTTCTCAATTTCAGTCCATATGGTTTAGGTGGGGTTGTCCTTACCCCTCAGGTCTATCAATAGGCATAAGTCCCAGATTCCAGACTCCTGGCCATGACGATTGATTTGGAGATGGGCAAATGGCCCAAGCCTGGCCAATGAGATATCTTGCTACTTTTGTACACTCGAGAGAGCAAGCCCTCTTTCTCCTGGGGTAAGCTCAGCTATGAATGTATGGGTGGAGACACCAGTGGTCACTTTGCCACTTCGTACAGAGAGCCTGACTGAGAATCAAAACAATGCTGAGGAAAGTAGAACAGAGCAATAGGTCAAGAGAGAGCGCAAGTCAGTCCTGATGTCATCAATGGAGCCTCAGCATCCACCTATGCCTGAAAAAGAGCTCTCTCTGACTAGCCTCTTTGAGTGGACTTGCTGTCACTTGTAACAAAGTTTCAACCAGCCCAAAGCACATGGTCTGATGTCACACATAACAGGGTTATGTGTGAACAAAACTCAAGGGATATGTCACACATAACAGGGTTATGTGTGAACAAAACTCAAGGGATATCCTGGAAAGATCTGTTACCTTCTTGGGATCTGGGCTCTTCCCTGAATGACTCTCCTTGATGCCAAGAAGACATCATTGGTGTTAGTTCCCCTTGCTCAACTGGCGTTGTTGGCTATGCCCTGCAGACCATTCCCATTGACTGCTGTCCCTCCAAAGTCTCTCTTTCCTTTACCCAACATTTCTCCATTTCTCTTTCCTCTGCTTCTCATATGCTTATTGGCTTTGGGTACAGGAGAGCATACAATTTATGGCACCACCAGGCCCATATGAGAGCAGCTTTCTGGTTGAAAGTCCCCACTTTGTTTTAAATTTTGTAACACTGCCTCTTCTTGGCACTTTGATGTCATATCAGACATATCAGAAATCTTTTGTGATAAAGCAGTGTCTACATATCTGTATGTAAGTTTGGCACAGAGATAAAATGATTAGAAAATTTTTTTTTCCTACTGAAAAATTTTATAGCAATTTGGCTAGGGTAATCACTGATCCTGGGGGTGAGGCACTGAAGATTTATATGCAAGAATACCAGAAGTGATGGTTCTAGGGCCTCACTGTAAAGCAATGGGTGAAACAGTTCTTGCTATAATGTGTTAGGGGCTCCCTGAAGCCCTTTATAGCCTTGATTTAGAGCATGCCAGGCTTACATTTCATCATCTCCCCATTGTCTTGAGTGAATGCCTTGTACCTCCCTGCGTTCTCAATGGGCTTTGTTGCACCTGCTCCATCTAAAGGCACGGATAACACCTAACATCTTTGTTAAAGATGATAAATGTTTTCAAATGCAGCACTCCCCTTTTAAATACAATAATCCATTTTCTGATCTAGTCTCATCCTCATGAGGTTCTGATGTCTACCAGTTCGAAGACTAATTGGGGGCAGAGGCTGATCAGATAGCAGGGCTCTGCAGACAAGTTTAATAACCCTGCAGATGTTTACCATCACATGGGTGGGGAGTGGGGTGGGGCCACTTAAACACATCCCTGATGATTTTTTTTAAAACACGGATTACCTTAGTTGATTATTATGATGAAAAATTGAAATATTAGGTTTCAAATTTTAACAGGAAAAATAGAAATCTTATTACAGTAAACACTGGTTTAGTTTTTTAAATGATGGACAAAGTCAGCCTGTCAGGAAAAACTGTAAGAAAAAAATGTTTGCACCGCAGGCAAATCACACAGTAGAGAGTTCTTTGTATCTGCTTCATACTTTCTATTCCAGTTATCTAGAATAATCCTAAGGGGCATGGCGTTCTTCCTAGCAGCTTTGAAATTACATTGTTGAAAAATAGAAACAAAACAGAAGATCACTCACATGAGGGGGTTGTTCTCAGTTTTCTGGCCAGTACAGCTCTTGCTTGGCCTTCCACACCCAGCGCCACGGCGATGATGTTGTGGGCCACATTTGGGGCATATCTCATAAGCAGAAATGTTTTAAGATTCACAAATGTTTTTCCTCCCACAATAACTCTGACGGAATCGTGAGCATTTTTCTCGATCAGGTATCCATAGAGCCTACACAGAGGAAGCCGCCTTCGGATGCAGTCTTCTAGAGTGTATACCTCCTGCTCAGTGTTCTCATCCAGGATGATGATCACATGGGCCTGGCGGAAGGCGTCCTCCACTTGGGTGCAGATGGAGATGCTCCGGAGCAAGGGGGCCACCAGGTCCCGCATCTCTGTCATGATAATGTGGAGATCTTCTTCTGCCTGCTTATTGTCAAATAGATTCAGGCTAAGTTCCGTGTGCATTCCAAATACTTCGCCACTTGTCAGGATGGGAATTAGGTTGTAGCAGACACGACTAGATGCACTAATAAAAAAATGCAAAGCTGGACTATGAACAGTTAAATCTTTTGCTCCTATTAAGCCTTTATTCTTTTTTTTTTTAAGATTTTATTTATTTATTTGACAGACAGAGATCACAAGTAGGCAGAGAGGCAGGCAGAGAGAGAGAGGAAGGGAAGCAGGCTCCCTGTTGAGCAGAGAGCCCAACGCGGGGCTCGATCCCAGAACCCTGGGATCACGACCCAAGCCAAAGGCAGAGGCTTTAACCCACTGGGCCACCCAGGCACCCCTAAGCCTTAATTTTTTTTTTAAAGAGTTTATTTATTTATTTGACAGACAGAGATCACAAGTAGGCAGAGAGGCAGGAGAGAGAGAGGGGGGCTAGGCAGGCTCCCTGCCTAGCAGAGAGCCCGATGTGGGGCCCGATCCCAGGACGCTGGGATCATGACCTGAGCCGGAGGCAGAGGCTTTAACCCACTGAGACACCCAGGTGCCCCTAAGCCTTTATTCTTAACAGATATTTCTGCAGGTGCATTAATATGGTGGTTTAATACCTTAAATAGACATAGACTTTTTAAGGCAAGAAAGCAAAAGTTGAGCAAAAAAGTTCTTGCTACTAATCCCTTGCTCTGGCCATCTGAAAACAATCCCCAAATAAGAAATGTACCTGTTTAAAAGACTTTTCAAATAAAATAGAATATGGAGAAAGCAAAATTTAAAAGAATGGTTTCATAGTACTTTAATTACATATTTACATTTTCTTATAAAAAGGCAAGGAAATAACAAGTTTTATTTAACCATAGCTCTTTCCTACTTTATACTTTCATCTATAAAGTAATGACATTTTTTGGGAGAGGACTATCTTTTCTAAATCCTTGTAAAGAAGCAGAGGCTAGGTATCATGTATCTGTACCCACAATTCAGCAAGTATCTGGGTACTCTATGGCTTGGCTACCAATTGACAGGTGTAATCAGCCCGATGGGAGTTTTGGAAATGCATCTGGGCATTTTTGATTTTCACAATGGGTTTAGGGAAGGGTTCAATGAAGGTTTCAACTGTATCTGTACCATTTTAATTATTTAAAAATATTTAAAGGAGATGTAATATTTATTAAATCTGGGTGTGAGGTTCATGTATACAATGAGGTACATCATTCTTTTTTTTATAATTTTTTAAAAAATTTATTAGTTAGAGAGAGAGAGAGAGAGCGAGCACAGGCAGACAGAGAGGCAGGTAGAGGCAGAGGGAGAAGCAGGCTCCCTGCCGAGCAAGGAGCCTGATGTGGGACTCCATCCCAGGACGCTGGGACCATGACCTGAGCCGAAGGCAGCTGCTTAACCAACTGAGCCACCCAGGCGTCCCGAGGTACATCATTCTTAATTCTTTTCTGTATTGAACTTTTTCATAACAAATAATTTCCCAAAGAAGCATTGTGTTAGGATACATGCAGGTGTAGTAAGAAAGAAAGGCAGTGTGTGAGAGACACAATGAGGGGTGGGGAGGCAGAGAGAGACCAAGAAGAACAGCAAAGGACACCAAGAGAGAGAGATGGAGTGCAGAGACAAAAGGTGCTAATGAAGGTGTGCCCAAGACTGAATGCAGTGAGAAGCAAGAGATAAGAAAAAGAAAGAAGGAGCAAAACTGAGGTGTAGTAATAAACCCTGACAGGTCTGCCTTCTGTTTTTTATAAGTTTTCATTGCTGAGGAGGTATCCACTTCAAAGATGTCTATCTGTAATAAATGCACTGCCAGTCACACCACTAAGGAGCTCGAGGTCCTCCCACTCTGAGTTTCCATTGTTTTAGAGATCTCTGATGTCAATAACTAGCCAGCTGGACCACCTGTTTTTTCTCTTTCCAAGCTTTAAGTTTCCACTCCTAAGTTTTAAATTCAGCAATATAGAGTGAGCCTGCAAAACCTAACTCCTCCACTCTCAACCCCAATAAAAGCAAAGCCCCAGGCCCACATGTGCTCACATGTTATTTTTCTCTGTCTCTCTCTCCCCACCGGTGACTTCACGGTGTGGCTTCAGGGGTGCCATGTCATTTCCAGGATGTGTAGGTAACAAACTCCTTTTCCCCACGTTTCCTGATGGCTATTGCTAAGGGGGTTTTGCAAACATAGTAAGAACCACAGGTTGGTCCAGCCACACATTGGTTACAGAGGCCGGCACACAACAGGAGGATAGCTCTAGCAAGTGGGAAAGAGTGGGGGGGCAGCAGGCAGCGCGACCAGAGTGGGGAAAGGAGAAAGAAAGTGAAGGAATGGGAGGGAAGGGTGGCAAGGCAAAGAGCAAGAAGGCAAGCAGCAGATAGCGTGAGAGACGCAGAATGAGGGAACAAGAGCTAAGGACAGGGTTATCGACGTAATGATCTTTGCTATACAGTTGCTCTTAGATTTCATACGTGTGTGTATACACAAAAACCTATAATCTAAAACTTAAATATGAAGCTATATGGGGGATATATTCACATATCTATACATACAAATCTCAAACTTGAGATTCAGATGTTCTTCTATCATGGATTTAATCCCATATTATTGTCCTTTCTAAATATAACACCCAATCTTGTGAATCCTGGGGTTTGACTGTCCCACCTGGTAATCCAAACCTGCAAAGGGTGGATGAGATCTTTCCTGGTTTCTTCCTCCAGTTCTTTTTCCTTATGTGTCTCCAGGTTCTCTTGAGCAATTAACTTCATTAGCTCAGTAGTCATGCTAGAGGTGACACCATAGTAAAGCTAAATATTAGGAAAGAAAATGTCAACACTGACAATGATTATAATGGAAAGTTCTTGTTTAAAGCCAGAACAGAATAGAGAGGGCACTAGAGGGTACTATGCTAAGCGAAACAAATCAATCAGAGAAAGACAATTATCATATGATCTCTCTGATATGAGGAATTTGAGAGGTGGGGGGGAGGGTCATGAGGGTTAGGGAGGGAAAAAATGAAACAATATGGGGCCAGGGAGGGAGACAAACCATAAGAGACTCTTAATGTCAGGAAACAAACTGAGGGTTGCTGGGGGGTGGGGGGAAGGATAGGGTGGCTGAGTTATGGACATTGGGGAGGGTATGTGCTATGGTGAGTGCTGTGAATTGTGTAAGACTGTGATTCACAGACCTGTACCTCCGAAGCAAATAATACATTACATGTTAATAAAAAAAAAAAGAATAAAGAGAACAGGAGAATACTTTGGAAAGCAAGACATTTGAAGAACAATGTGGAGAATGGTAATGTTTTGAGCAGACAAACAAAATTAATCCATATACCTGGGCGTATTCCAGAAATTCATTATATCCTCCCAAAAGCAACGCCTTTCCTCCACGATCCAGCAGCTCTCTCCAAATGATGGGGGACTTTTTGTGACTCCACTTATTCTTTTCACACAGATCTTTCAACCACTTCTATTGAATGACATTCCAAGAGAAGTCATCCACTGAATTTGTCTCAGAATTCAGTTCCAGAATTCAAACACAAACTACCTTGTTTTTGTTCTCCCCTACCACTGAATATACATAATATACATAATAAAATTTAGATATCTTTACACTGTAAAATGTAAATAGAGAAAATAGTGGTGAGTGAAATAACAAATTAATAAAATATGAAAGACTTCTTCAAATTTGTTGACCAAGTAAAGGTAATTAAAGTTGCTCTCTTTGCTGAGGAGACCGGGAATGCAAGTGGTTAGCTTAAAAGAGAAGCCAAGTCTTCCAAGTTATCCAATCTAAAAAAAATTCAACTGGTTCTTCCTTTGCTCTTCTATGTGAGATATTTCCAGTTTTAGGGCCACCTAAGTGATATTACTGTCTAAATATGTGGGTGTGAACTAATGAGTTAAAATTTACCTGTGGATTTATAATAGTATTCATTAGAGAAAATTTAAATCATTAATATTTGGTTTGTGTAGACCAGGCCTTCCAATGACAAGAGCTGAGTAGAAACAGAGAGCAACATTCTTGTAAGTAAAGTACATGACAACATTCTTGTCATTGGAGGCATGGGTAATGAGGCTACCTTACACATAAAATCTTAGAAACTAATTTCTCTTGATGATGTTGAAGATCTCTCTTCTGCTTCTATCTTCCTGTAAAGCAAATAATGCTGCTGTGAAGATTCCTCATGGTTCCCATAATCATTACATAGCCTGACCAGTGAAGTGCTGGGCCTCTGGAGGAAAGGGACTCTGCCCCCAAAGGACCTTCAGCATGAAGTGGGGGTGTGTTGACGTCTTGGTAAGACTGGGAGAATAAGTATAGGACTGGACTCTGAGGGTGCCGAATCAAAAGTGGAATATAAAGTTGGACAAAGGAGAATTTATCAATGTAAATCAGTCTTCCACAACCCAACGGTGCATATCCTGGCAAGCACTCAGAAGACAGTGGTAACACATTGCTAAGATGGCTCTCCAAAGCTTGGACAAAATGATGGTTCATGTTAAATGAAACATAAATGCCAGAACACCACAGAAGACAATGCAAGAAGGAATCAGAAAGCTTAGAAAAATGGGCATGCTGGGGTGGATATGCGACTATGGAAGACTAGAAACCTACTACTCCATTATGTTCTCCAGAAGGGCCTGAAGGACGACCACATTCATCAAAATGATAAGGACTGCTGTCCATCCTAGGCCAGCTAGGACATGCTATTATAGAGCTGGACTCCCCAGTGGAATCAAGGATGATAGAATCCTGAAATAAAAGAGGCTGGAGCAGTGCCCACCAGTGGACATCTATTGTGATAAAAGCACGGGACAATCCAGCAGATAAAGTCACGCTGAAGGCACAATGGGCTCACAAAAGAGACAGGTTATGCCACAGCCCTAGAGAACAAGCCACCACTCACCAAAGCTGATTGAGCCACTGTTGCTTCCAAGTGTCCAATGTGCTGGCAACAGAGACCAACACTGACTCCCTGATAATGGCGCTACCCCTCAAAGACACTAACCAGCCTCTTAGTGGCAAGCTGATTACATTTCACCCCTTCCATCCTAGAAAAGGCAGTGATTCATCTTGACTGGAGTCAATATAGATTCTGGGCAAAGAACTACTTTTTACGTTTATAGGGTGTGACCAGCACCCTGCCCAAGAGCTTATGAAATGTTCAACTAAGCAACATGGGATTCTGTATAACATCACTTTGAACCACTTTGGACTAAAGCATGTGTGGGATTGGGCATGTAACCATGGGATGCACTGGCCCTATCATATATTACATCACCTTGTGGCCTGAGAGAGGGATAGGACTGTCCACTGAAGGTGCTTAAAGGTTGCTACCTTATAAGGATGAAGCACTGTCTTTCAGGATGCAATATACATCATGATTCAGTATAGTGCTTTCCCCACTAGGTAAAACACATGAATCCAGGAACTGAGGGATGGAATTAAGAGTGATCCTGCTTACTATCACTCCTAGTGACTCACTTGGAGAATTTGTGCTTCCCCAAGCCCATTTAACTCTAGATCCTATGGATCTGGAGGTTTTAAATTTCAGAGGTGCAAGGTATTTCTATCAGGAAGAGTTACTTCCATTAAACGTTAAGCTATGGCTACCGCTTGGTCACTTTGAGCTCCTACGCCAAGAGACAATAGTCAAGGAAAGGAGTTACCATCTTGGAAGGAGTACTTGGCCCTGCAGATCAGGGACATGCGGGCAGGCATCTAGGAGAGCCACTGGGGCATCCTTAGTACTGCCTTGCTCAATTTTGACAGCAAGTGTACACTTGCTGCAGTCACATCCACTCACATCCTGGGAAACGAGGACTCAGACCCCTGAAGATACAGGTCTAGGTCATCACACCTCAGAAGTCATCTAGACCAGCAGAGGGGGAGGGGGATCGACACTGGATCATAGATAAGAACAGTGATGAGTGTCAGTTACAGCCCTAAAATGATATGCAGTAGAGACTGTGGTTCCTTTCACCAACTATCCTCTTGTCAATTTTCCCCAGGGAAAGACACCAACCAGAACTCCAGAAGAGCTGTTCCCAGACGGTGTGAACTTATATGGAGCATGTAGATCCAAAAGACACAACAACTGGTGAGCTGGAGCAGATCCTGTCATATGTCATTCAGATTCCCCCTTTATGACTGAGACACTCATTCCCTGGGTCACATGATGGCTCAGTGCTGAGTCTCTCTCCAGAAACTGACCTCAGAGAGGTTCCCTGGCCTAGAGTTAAGTCCCCTGCCCAGGAGCAGCCTGCATTCAAGGGCTGTTAGTTGTGTCAGTACAAGAGTCCTGCTCCCTTGTCTGTATTTGAGGTATCTCCGAATGGCCACCCCGGCTTCAGAGGTCAGGGCTGGTTGAGCCCTCTGCCACAGCACCACAGTGATTCAACCTCTCCCACTGTACAGCTCTGCTGTCCTCATTCCTTCCCAGGGCATTGTTCCTAAGGGTACCCGCCCCCCCCACCCCCAGTAAAGGAAATTCCTTCCCCCAAATCTCTGTCTGTTTGTGGGGAAACACAGTCCCAAAGAAGGGTATTTCAAATAAGCAAGTGTTTCACGTCAGAAATCAAGTGAAGGAGAATGAAATGTTAAAAAGGATCATATAGGTTACCTGGATTTTGGGGAGAAAAAAATAGCTAAATTTATTCTACTGATTGGTTGGGGCCTCATTTGTTTTACTAGGTGTGAGGAAAAAAGCATATAATGTTCTGAGACTTCTAAGTAGGAATTAATTTTATTAGTGTTAAAATATCAGTAGAATATGAACATCCATTACTGGAGGTCCATCTGATACAATGGCTAATATTTCATTAAATCAGAACACATTTTTGTGAGTGTGTGAATTTAACAAACAACAAAGGCTTCTTACCTCCCAAACATGAGGATGCTGTGTAATTTTATGTACTTGAAAATCAGGAAGATTCTTTTGTAAATAGTCTGCTAGGAGTTCTGCTTTAGCATAATATGGGCAATCTGCTCTGCCTAAAAGAGTTCAAATTTGCAACATTTTCTTATATCACACAGAAACCATCATGTAGTTATTAGTATTTGTCATATAATTATAGAATTAATCATATAGTTATGATACATTTTATAACCTAGAATTATAATATAAACTGCCACTATATAAACTTCTGATTTTTACAACAGTAGTAAAAATAAAATTATCTCATAGGAGGTCAAAATCTAAGTAATAAAATGTGGAAAGAAGAATAGACTATTGGATATTTACTGTCCTCCAGTAGTATGCTAGACCTCACGTTCTCTAAGGGGCTGCCATGCTACTAACTAAGCATGAACTACTAACAATGACCTACTCATTAGTAGCCACTAAAAGGCAAAGGGTGAAGTGAGGAGTGGTGGTAAAATCACATGTAGATTTGATATGTGTTGTGGGGAATGGAACTGTGGGGAGAGGAAAAGCTGAAGGAGAGAGAAAAGTCTGGGATAACTCCTAATTTCTGGCTTGGGTAGATGATCCTGCACTTACTGGACAGAAGTCACAGGTAAGACGTTTAATTACAGACGAGTGCAGGTGGAGGTGTGTGCAGTCTATCTAAGTGGATATGCCCAGCAGGTAGCTGTACCTATAAGTCTGAAGTTCAGGCCCAATATAAGGGCCTAAGAGACATATTTTACAGCCATCCACACACAGGAAGATAAAGCCACCAGAATAGATGGATTAGGTATCTGATGGGAGTAGGAGGGCCAAGGGCCACGTGCAGAACCCCTCTTCCCCTGTTACTCCCAGCCATGTGTTCTTCCACTTCATAGCAACTTCTAAATCATCAACCCTCTCAACCACTCCCTGTCTGTTAGCCTCCCTGTTTAGTTCAAATCCATGGTTCAGGAATTCAAACCACACTCTGGCTCATGTTTTAAATTATCTTGCCCCACTATGTTTCTGGCAAATCTGCCTGGTAAAAGCCTCTCACCTGGATGAACACAGTTACCTGCCTTTTCTGTTTCTGGTTTCCATCTTCTAGGCACCTCTGGAGAAACATGGTAGAAGCAAGCAGAGAGGTGCCATTATGAATTCACAGTCATCGGCCTCAACTGGCCTTCAACTCTGCCTGGAGATCCTTCTATTTTCCTTATCAGCACTCACTTCTGTTCCCCACAATTTCCATTCCAAACATGGCCCACTTCTTGCAAACCTTTTCCTTCTCTCCATTTTCCCACACTGTCAGAAGAGATAAACTTGCTTTCTGCTTTATAAAACCAAAACCAAATCAGGGATGCCTGGGTGGCTCAGTAGGTTAAGCGCCTGCCTTCAGCTTAGGTCACCATACCACGGTTCTGGGATCAAGTCCTGCATTGGGCTCCTTGCTCAGTGGGGAACCTGCTTCTCCCCTGCCTGCTGCTCTCCCCGTTTGTGCTCTCTTCCTCTCTCTAAGATAATAAATAAACAAAAATCTTAAAAAAAGAGTGATCTAAAAACAAAACCAAATCATACAAAATGTCATCATTTGGAGTCTCCTAACCTCCTGCTATCATACCTTCAAGCCTGTCTGCATCTTGACTCATCCTTTCCTTCTTTCTCCTATTCATGGAAGACAGCTCCTACTTCCTGTTCAGCTCTAATCTCACCACTTAAGCACTTAACACCACCCTCTTCCTGCCCCAGAACTGCCACCAACTCTGCTTAATTAGTAAATATCTCTTTTACCATCTTATCCCTATTCTTTTTTTTTTTTTTAAGATTTATTCATTTATTTATTTGACAGAGAGCTAGAAATCACAAGTAGGCAGAGAGGCAGGCAGAGAGAGAGGGGGAAGCAGGCTCCCTGTTGAGCAGAGAGCCCGATTTGGGGCTCGATCCCACGACCCTGAGATCATGACTTGAGCCAAAGGCAGAGGCTTAACCCACTGAGCCACTCAGGCTCCCCCATCTTATCCCTATTCTTGATGGTCCTTTTCCATTCTATTTAATACAGTCAAGTTACATTTATATTTCTCCTGTCTTAAGAAACATAAAGCGTGTGCCCCTCTTGAGCTATTGTGTTCCACCTGTCTTCTTCTATTAAAACTTCTTGAGAGGGATGCCTGGGTGGCTCAGTTGGTTGGGCAGCTGCCTTCGGCTCGGGTCATGATCCCAGTGTCCTGGGATTGAGTCCCACATCGGGCTCCTTGCTCGGCAGGGAGCCTGCTTCTCCCTCTGCCTCTGCCTGCCTCTCTGCCTGTGCTCTCTCTCTCTCTCTAACTAATAAATAAATACAATATTAAAAATATTAAAAAAAAAACTTCTTGAGAGATTTCTCTACACTCACCATCCCCGGTTCTCAACTTCCATTTACTTCCCATCCCCCTGCAGCCTGGCTTTCACCACAGTTCTCTGGAGGCTTATCAAGGACCTCCATGTCACTACATCCAATGGATACATTTTGGTCCTTTTCTTGCAGACATTTTCTTGTTGGCATTTGCTTTCTTCCACCCTTCTGAAACACCCACTATGTTGGGGTCATTCTTCAGGTTTTCACCATACTTTTCTGGTCATTCTCACGATACTTTGTAGGTTCTTATTCATTTATCAATCCACTAAAAGGTTAGCATTCCTCAAAGCATCTTCATATTCTCTGCATTCTTCCTGGCTGATCTCCATTTCCTGGGTTCAAGTAGCAATCTGTATATCCAGTTTTGAGCTATCACCTTACTTAGATGTTTATACCTTCCTGTATTTTTCCATCTCCTTCTGAATGTCTCATAGGCCCTCAGCATATCTAGAACAGGTTTTGCCACAACTCCCCCACTAAATTTGTTCCTTCTCTTATGTTCTTTATGTACAGTTATTTAAGAGAATTAGGAATATCCAGAGTATTAAGCCTACTCTTCCACTTTTTTTTTTAAATGACTCATCAAGCCCATTTTCCCAAACCACTGGTTGGGAATAATTTTAATTCTTTCTTTTCCCTTGCCTTCCTCCACAATCAGACATTTAGTTCTATGAAGTCTGCCTCCTTAATATCTCTCCAGTCCACTCAATTCCTTCCATTTTCATTGCCTACCTTCCTAGGCCAGGCCACCACTACCTCCTTTCTGGACTATCGCAACTAACTGGGGTCTTGGCATCTAATCTTTCTCTTTCCATAGAGAACACCATTCAAATAAAATGCAAATTTGATTATGTCCTCTCCTTCCAAAAAAGCCTTCTATGTACCTTAGATAAAGTTTGGAACACTGAACATGGCTCACAAGTATCTAATTCTGGCTTCAGCCTATGATACTCTCTTTCTTGTACCCTTTGCTACAATCCTACTAAATCTATTTCCATTTCCTAGCTTTCCTCATTCCAACCGGTCCCTGCCACCTATCTGTTAATCACTCTCTTTTCCCTACCTCCTTTCCAGTAGGTAACTCTGCTTAAAGATCTCTTCTTAAAAAACCACTCCCTCTGGGAAGGCTTTGCCTGACTAAAGGCTCCTGCTACTGCTCCTATAGAAACCTCTGCCACTGGCCCACATACAACATTCTTTGTATGTGTCTGTATCGCTGTGTCCCCAACATATAGTCAGTCAGGCTCAAAAATGTTCTTCTGAATGAATAAAGATGCAAAGGAAATAGATTTCCAGGCAGAAGGAAGATGTCAATTGTGTTAATGCATCAGAAAGTTCCAGTAAGGACTGGACAGCTTCTGTAAAAGTCATTGGTGACTCTGGTGAAGGCCATTTCTGACAGGAGGCGGAAGTAGAAGCCAGATTCAGTGGAAGAAGGACCTGAAGATACAAAAGCAGTCTACTCTTTCAGGAAACTTGCTGAGAAGGGACGGAGGCAGGTACAATAGCCTGTTGTTTTTACTAAGACCCTTTAGTGGTTTTTGGGATACCAGTGACATTTTCCATCTTTTTCCTCCATTTGCTGACAAAGATGGGCTTCCTAAAATGCAAACCCAATAAAGATATTCTCTTGCTTAAAGAATTTTTAAGACTCGTCATTGCTTTCAAGATACAGTTGAAATACCTTTGTTTGGTGCACTTTAAGTGCAAGGATCTGGCTGCTTCTCCCATTCTAGCCCTAGATCCAGTCACTTCCTCCATATCAAGTTCCTCCATTAGGCTATGAGACTTATAGGCTCAGTGCCTTTATCTGGAATGGCCTCCCTATCCCAAACCTTCAAAAATCAGTTCCTCAAACACCTCCCAGAGCCCTGTGCACATCTGCCTCATTTCATTAATTACAGTGAATCAAAATTACTTGTTTACATGCTTCTGTACTCCGTAAGACCGAAAGTTCCCCGAGGGCCCGGGTATATCTTTTCCCCCCGCTGTGGCCCCAGTGTCCGGGAGTGCTTTGCACAGGACCCTGCCCAATAAACATCTTTAAATGAATGCATAAGAAGCCTGGGGTGGTCCATATAGAGGCTGGAGTTGCAAAACAAAAGGCAGCTAAGAAGATCACTGCCCAGAGACCACAGGGGGTGAGTAGTTGTCGATGTTTTGAGCGATCCACGGGCGAACGTGGGAACCACTCACCCGCAAGCACGAATTTGGCCATTTTAAATCCTCGACCCACCCGCAGCAACTGCGGCTCGGCGGTTTCCTGGCAACCACGGTGTGGCGCAGGCGCACTCTGAAGTTGAGCGCAGGGTCTGGGACCCTGCCAGAGAGGCTAAGTGTTGGGGCACACGATCATACATTGTCTTTAAAAGCTTCATGATTTTCTCCATCCCTTAACCCAAGGAAACTAGTCGTTCTCTTCGGTAAACTTTCTTTTCACTGAGCAAACCTCTCGGACTACCGCGAACGTAAGCTTTTTGACCTATGAAGGATCCGTAAAATCTCGCGATTCGCTCCTCTCGCGGGAAAGCTGTCATGGCTGCGCCTATATAGACCACAGGGTTCTGACCTCAGGTGAGTGAGCAACGAGAACAGGTGGAGCAGTTTGCTATGCTACACCGCAGACTTCCTTCCTTTGGAGAAGGGTCTCAGGAGTTGCTTGGGCCTTAACTTTAGGGAGGTGGGTTAATACTGGTGGCCCAGCTTGGGAAATATTTGCTGCTAACACTTCATGAGATCTGTGGCGATACTGTCCGGGTTTGCCGTTGCTAAATCTTCATGTTTAAAAGGATACGTCAACGTTAAAACTTTTTCACTGAAGTCACCTCCAAAGCTATGGTGACATAAAAATCTCTCTTTTTTTTAATTTTTTATTTTTACTAACATATAATGTATCATTTGCCCAGGGGTACAGGTCTGTGAGTCATCAGGCTTACACATTTCACAGCACTCACCATACCACATACCCTCCCCAATGTCCGTAACCCAACCACCCTCTCCCTACCCCCGTCACCCCCCAGCAACCCTCAGTTTGTTTCGGGAGATTAAGAGTCTCTTGTGGTGTTTCTCCCTCCCCATCCCACCTTGTTACATTTTTTCTTTCCCTACCCTCCACAATCTAACCCCTCTCTCAAATACCTCATATCAAAGAGATCATATATAAAATCCCTTTCTTAAGAAACTGTGGGAACACTTTTCACCAGAAATTTCACTTTACCTATTTTTAAAACTCATTTATACAACGACTACTTCCAAGGTAACCTGGCTTCTCTAAGACAGTTTATACATTGTGGGAGAAGTGGAACAAGCCCATATTGGTAAAGTAGTTATACTATTGTTGTTGGTTTTTTTTTTTTTTTAAGATTTTATTTATTTATTTGACACAGAGAGAGAGCACAAGTAAGCAGAGCGGCAGGCAGAGGGAGAGAGAGAAGCAGGCTCTCTGCTGAGCAGGGAGCCCTATGCAGGGCTCTATCCAGGACCCTGGAATCATGACCTGAGCCAAAGGCAGTGCCTAACCGACTGAGCCACTCAGGCGCCCCGTAATAGTTTTACCGTTTTTTTTTTGTCTTTCTATAAATTTTTTTATTTTTTATAAACATATAATGTATTATTAGCTCCAGGGGTACAGGTCTGTGAATCGCCAGGTTTACACACTTCACAGCATTCACCAAGTTTTACCGTTTTAATCTTTAAAGGCTCTGTAGGTTCCCACTTTGGTGTCTATTAAGTTCATTTCATTTCATTAAGTAAAAGTTTTGCTTTAATTTTTATTCCTTTTATAGCTCCTTTCCCTACAGGAAAACAACGGCATTTCTTCTTTTTCACTCCTTCTTGAAGTGGCATTGTATCAGAGACTACTTTAAAGTGATTGGAAAGTGTTTGAGTGGATCGCACGATGAATAACAGAGCAGGTGCCATTTTATGGAACCTCAGACAATTCGGTACTTTAGTTCCTACAAGCAGAACGATAAGGCTGTATCCTTTGGGATTTTCCAGACCAAAAGTTGTTTATTCAAACTGGAACCCAAGAAACCTTCTTTTAAGTGACTTTGGTAATGGAGTGCAGTCATCTGTTAGATATCTATTTCAGGATGCCTTAATTTTTAAATCAGGAGATAATTTTCAAACGAAGGGGTTAGGCACTAAAACAGTCCTTACAGTCGACAGACCGCTTTGTCCTAGAAGACTGTCATTTGATTCAAAACACTCTCTTGACCCTGATGATGCATCGAAGAAGGCAGCATTTCATCATAAGGCCTCCAGTGAAGTTGTGCTCACCAAGCAAACAAAACCACCCACTGTCAACAATAAAAAACTGTCTGAGGAGTGTAGTTCTTTGAGTGATGTGTTAGATAAATTTTCAGAACGACCTACATTTCCCAGTAGTAACTATTTTTCAGCAATGTGGATAATTGCTAAACGGATGTCTGATGACCAGAAGCGTGTTGAAAAGCAGCTGATGTTTAACCACCCTGCATTTAATCAGCTGTGTGAACAAATGATGAGAGAATCCAAGATCATGCACTATGACCACCTGCTGTTCAGTCTTCATGCTATGGTGAAGCTTGGAATTCCTCAGAACACTCTGCTGGTACAGACTTTGCTGAGGGTGGTCCAGGTAAAATCAAAAGGAGATGTTAATATTTTAAATGGTTGGCGCATCTTAAAAGAATGAGGGGAAATGGAGATGTATCCTCCTTGGAAGAAATTATTAGTGGAATAGGTAGTTTATATTTACTTCTGCATATATATGATTTAGAGACCATAAGTTAACCAGGTCTTTCCTTCCTTTTGCTATGGAAATTTATGAAAGCTTGCACCATTTTTCTTTGCCAGAGATGACTAATAGTAATAAACTAAAATGAGGAGAGATATCAAATATACAGGAAAAGGTTGGTTAGTTGAAGGTAAGAGAGAAGAGGGGAGAACTAATATTTATTGAGTACCTATACTTTTTACTTATTTAATCCTCTCAATAGCCCTGCCGGGTCAATGTTTACCTCAGTTTTGCAGATGAGGAAACAGATTTCGTGATGTTTAACGACTTGGCTAAAGTCAAACAGCTAGTGAATTCATTTATTCATACGGCAAACATTTGGTGTCAATTATGTGTCAGTTTACTACACTTGTCGCTGGAGAGATTTAGGAGATGGGATTCTTGTCCTTATAATGTAAAGGAGAAGACATACTTTGTAGGCAATTGCAAAACTAACCAATGTCATCTAGTAAGTCAGACATTTGCTACATTATAGGAACTGAGCTGAGCTCAAGGGAATATAATTATGGACAAAATAATGGCCACAAGAGAGCTTCCAGCGCAGTGAAAGAAAAATATTGTCTTGTAGGAGTGTATAACAGACTTCTAACTTAGGAGAAGGCCTTTATGATGGGAAGAAGAGACGGGAGGAGGATACAGGATTAGTGTTTGAGGCAGAGATATTTGTATATAATTTGAAAACAGAATTGCCTCATGTAATCCTCAGTGTACCTTTTAAAACAGTTGCTTTCATCTTACTAGTGATTAGGAAATTTAGGCTTAGGTTAAATAACCTGCCCAAGTTTACCTTTCTGTTAATATATTTGTAGGTCTTAATTTGCTGGGTGAATTAACAAACCCCTAGTTCACGGTAGAACAAGGGTTTAAGCTCAGTAGGAGAGGATATCCAAGTTGAATCCAAGGAATGAGTAGCAGTTTGTGGATGAAAGATGGATAGTGAAGGGGGTAGTATTTGAAGAAGGGGATTGCCTCTTCATCCAGAAGAAAAGTTTAGCGGGTTTGGGGAGCTGAAAGTAGTTCAGTGGTGCTGAAGTATAGACTGCTGGGGTTATGTGTTTGAGGGAGTAGGGAAGAAATTGTGTAATTCTGCCTGGGGCGGAGCAGTTACCGGTGTAGGGGGCAAGATCTGAGGCTGGAAACGGGAGGAGGGGGATTAAATCATAAAGCGCCTTTTATGCCCTCGTAAGGAGTTTGGAATTATCCTATAGGCATTGGGGATCCATTGGAATATTTTAAGCAAAGTGTTTACATGTTCAACTTTATATTTTAGATCACTGTATGAGTAGAAATGGACTGAAGGAAGGGTGAAATTGGTTAGAAGAGCCACTTTTAGTTTCAAATAAGGGAGTCAGTGTCCTCTTCGATCTCACTGAAGCACCAGATGTGATGAAGAAATGATAGTCCATTGAAATAATAATTTACCTTTTAAGGGTGGACATCTCAGACTTCTAGACTCAGTAATCAGAATTAATTTTTAAATTTCTTGATGATGACTCATATAGTCCTATCCTATTATAAAATTAAGTTATTAAGGATATGAGTTTTTAACTTTAACTTTTTATGTTACTGTGATTTCGTTCTTCATTAAGAATGAATTTGTGTGTGTGTGTGTGTGTGTGTGTGTGTGTTTAAACCACACAATATTTCCATGTTTATTTGGTAGACTGTATTCCCTATGTAGTTATTTAAAAGTGATTATAATAAGTCGCTACCTGGCTGGTAATGCTTTTACTAGATTTTGGACAGGTATCCAAATCAGCATAGCATCTGCATTGGTCCGGTACGAGTGGATATTTGGAGTCAGAATATATATATATGTGTCTCACTGACCTGTTGGAATATTGTAAAGACGTTTTAGCTAAAGATGAAAGGTCAGTAAGTCATTAGTGAATTTGCCTTTTAGCCAAACGGTCTTTTCTTTCACAGTAGATATTGATGGAATGTTGTAAATTGCTATGGAAACCCTCCTTTCTTTTTCTTTCAGCTTTATCCATTTCTTCTTAGTACCTGGTTTTGACCTGAGACTTCGTGCCTTGTTAGTCACCATTTTAGCAAAAAAACACACCTCTTTCAGCCTAAGTTTTCCCACCTGTGATGACAACTACTCATATGAGGTGTATGAATTGGTTGTGATTAAACTGTAGAGCACTGGGGCGCCTGGGTGGCTCAGTGGGTTAAGCCTCTGCCTTCGGCTCAGGTCATGATCCCGGGGTCCTAGGATCGAGCCCCACATCGGGCTGTCTGCTCCTCGGAGAGCCTGCTTCCTCCTCTCTCTCTCTGCCTGCCTCTCTGCCTACTTGTGATCTCTCTCTGTCAAATAAATAAATAAAATCTTTAAAAAAAAAAAACTGTAGAGCACTAAGTAAGCTGTGTCATTACTATTAACTTTATGATTTATGCCCTCTGCCATTTCTAGAATCTAGATAAGTGCCTTAACCCAAGAGATCTGAAAGAAGGATCTGGGGCCTGGGGCTCCCCTTGAAACCCAGATAGTGGTGGTAAAATGTGATAGCAGATGTGGATGAGAAGATTCACAACTGAAGTTGCAGTTTGATACCAGGAAAGCATATAAAGTTATAAGAGGACAGCTGTCTAAGGTTCTTTAGGGATGAACAAATTGCCCCTTGTCTTCATGCTGAGCTTGAGTCCTAAGAAGAAGTAATAATTGTGTTTGATAAAAGTTATTTCAGGGTGCCTGGGTGGCTCAGTGGGTTGGGGCCTCTGCTTTCGGCTCAGGTCATGATCCTAGGATCCTGGGATCGAGTCCCGCATCGGGCTCTCTGCTCAGTGGGGAGCCTGCTTCCCTTCCTCTCTCTCTGCCTGCCTCTCTGCCTACTTGTGATCTCCATCTGTCAAATAAATAAAAAAAAATAAAAAAAAGTTATTTCAGAAGCAGAGGCATATAATCAATATCAAGTGGGTTTTCAATGATAATGGTAAATGTAAAAAAATGTTGATAGGTAAAAGTGTGTATTGGTTATTTGGAAAATTCACTACATATGACATTTTTTTCTCAAAGATGTTTATCGTGGGCTGACTATGAATTATTGGTTTGATACTTAATCATTTAATTGAAAGCTTCAGTTCAGTGCTTTTGCTTAGGTGAGGTAGTCTACAATAGGCTTATCTGCAGTGTTTTTGTAACTGTTTCAATAGGAACGTATCAATGAGTGTGATGAGAAATGTCTTTCAGTCTTGTCAGCTATTTTAGAGGCAATGGAGCCATGTAAGAATGTGGAAGTTCTTCGAGCAGGCTTGCGGTAAGCACTCTCTTAAGCTTTCTTCATGTGGCATTCTCTACTCCGTGTATATCTCAAATCAAAAACCACAGTGAAAGTTGACTTGCCTTATTTGGGTGGGAAGAGACTTTAATACCTTTTTAAACTTAAAATCCTGATTCTGGATCACTAGAAATAATGCTTCCTTTAGGGTCCACCATTAAAAAAGTATGGATAACATTGACTTCTGAATTGATCTGATAACTGATGTGGGCTAGGAGCACATGGACATGTATTCAGCTCATAACAGTTATTTGGGTACTTTGTGGGATTACATGATAAGGACCTGGCCCCCAAAAGAGCTGAGTTTTATAATTTATAAAATTGATGCAACTGATCTAATGTCATAGGTCAGTGAGAATAAGATTTAATTTCCTTTTTCATTGCCTATGCATTGAGATATCTTACTATAATCTCCTGATGTGGTTTGTTTGTTCATGATAGTAGAATAATGTGAGAGGAAATAGTGCTAGGTTGGTCTTCAGTCTTTAACTACTTACATTCCCTTGGGCAGGTAGATTATTTCTGTAGGGTTCATCTTCTTCCCCTAAAAGTAGGAGCTAGACCACATGACTTCTAAAATAATAATTCTGGTTTTCAGAATTTAGGATTGTGGTATTTACTATGTTTAATTACAGGATACTAGCTGATCAGCGAGTCTGGAAAATAGAACGCGTCTTTACATTACAAGCTCTGATAAGATGTGTTGGAAAAGATGCACCAATTGCTCTTAAAAGGAAACTGGAGGTAAACACATTTTGAATTTTCTTAAAGTGGGTAAGATTTGAAAAAAAAATTTCTTATTATCTGCTCTTAGTTCCTAAAATCAGTTTTTTAGGGCGACTTTGTTGTGCTTTTAGGTTCAGTTTTGCTAGAGTGAAGTAATAGAATTAGATTTATTTTATTTGTATATATAAATAGATACATATTTTTAAAGCTGTATTTATTTATTTGAGAGAGAGAGAGAGAATAAAGTGGGAGTGCGAGGAGGGGCAGAGGGAGACAGTCTTCAAGCAGACTCCTCACTGAGTGTAGAGCCCCAGCACCAGACCCAGTCTCACCACTCATGAGATCATGACCGGAGCAGAAACCAAGAGTTGGTGCTTAACCTACTGAGCCACCCAGGTGCCCCTGTATATATAAATGTATATACTTGACCTGTATATTTATTTGAGTCACTTTGCTCAAACTTTATCCTTTTTACTTAAAAATAAAAGTTTAATTTACTTTGCCAGAAATTATAAATTGAAGTTTGTTTTTCTTTAGATGAAAGCCTTGAGAGAATTAGACAGATTTTCCGATTTGAATAGCCAGCACATGTTTGAGGCATTAGCTGCCATGAATCACCGCTCTGTTGTTCTTCTGGATGAATGCAGTAAGATGGTCATAGGTAAGGGGAATTTTTCTTTCATGATTTTTAGCATCTGACCTACTATTCTGGACTGTATTTGTTTTAAAAACTTACTGTTATACAGACAATAACTGATGATATGATTAGATCTAAATTTAATTTTGCCTATAGTTTTTTTGTGTTTGTCTTTTACAAAATACAGTGCTATATTTTTCTAAAGAAACAAACATTTTGAGGGTAGAGTATTTTGGATTTTACATTCAAAGCTATCTGGTAATTTTTGTTTGTTTATTTAACTCATTTTTAAAGGTAATATCCATGGGTGTCCTTTTAAAGTACTCATCAACATATTGCAGTCTTGCAGAGACCTCCGGTACCATAATTTAGACCTTTTTAAGGGAATAGCAGATTATGTGGCTACGACTATTGACATCTGGAAGTTAAAGCAAGTAAGTTTGTTAACAGTTTAGAATAAGCCTCAGAAACTTTCAAGAAGCAGATCAATTCATTTAACATTCTGGGTATTTCTATGTCAGCTTTATAGCAGTTAAGAGACCAAAATATTCCGATGTTGCAATGACTTTTGAAAGAATAGCTCCTTATCATTTCTGTCTAGGAGTTTCCTGTTAATATACTGTTTAATCTTTTAACCATCTTTCCGAAAGAGAAACTATGTTGTCCAAAGCTTGTTCTTCTGTTTGTTTTTTATTATTTTATTTTATTTTATTTAAGATTTGATTTACTTATCTGACAGAGAGAGATCACAAGTAGGCAGAGAGGCAGGCAGAGTGAGAGGGGGGAAGCAGGCTCACCACTGAGCAGAGAGCCCAATGTGGGGCTCGATCCCAGGACCCTAGGGTTATGACCTGAGCTGAAGGCAGAGGCTTTAACCCACTGAGCCACCCAGGTACCCCTTCTGTTTGTTTTTTAAAAGATAGTATGGTAATTTGGATAATTAGGATTATTTCTGTCTATTTTTCTTTTTTAGACTCAGAATAGTAAAAACAGATAATGTGACAGGCTTATGCATTTTGAAGTGTAAAATGTCATTACTTAGTGACCATGTCTATCTTCTATTTATGGAAAGTTGTTTTGTTTCTTCCAGATTAAGAACCTTTAAATTTGGGGGCTGTATTAGTAATAGAAACATCTAATAAAGCAGCTGGTAAAAGCTTCTTTTTGTACTGAAGCAGTGGTAATTGTGTTTAGTCCCTAGGTTCACTTTATTTTGGAGGGTAAGGTACATACTGAGTTTGCCATGGAAATTGGTTTTGGAAAGAGAAATACTAATAGTGAGAATCTCCAAGAGGGAAATGAGAAGTGAACTGGAAATTTTAATTTAATCACAGTATATTTCATCTCTGTTCTCATTTGTACAACTCAATATTGAATATAGAAGTTTTTGAGTTACCTCTCACATGTTTTGAATGTAGAAACTGTCTAGGTTTGGAAGAGGGAATAGTTCAAAATTGAGTTGGTCATTTTGAAAAACCTCAGAAAAGGTATATTTAAGGTATTTCTTATTATAATATGTTAGTCACCATACAGTACATCATTAGTTTTTGATGCAGTGTTCCAAGGTTCATTGTTTGTGTATAACACCCAGTCCTCCATGCAATCCATGCCCTCCTTAATACCCGACACTGGGCTAACCCATCCCCCTACCCTCTCCTCTAAAACCCTCAGTTTGTTTCTCAAAGTCCATAGTCTCTCATGGTTCATCTCCCCCTTGGATTTCCCCCCTTCGTTTTCCCCTTTCTTCTCCTAATGTCCTCCATGCTATTTCTTATGTTCCACAAATAAGTGAAACTACGATAATTGACATTCTCTGCTTGACATATTTCACTCAGCATAATCTCCTCCAGTCCCATCCATGTTGATGAAAAAGCTGGGTAGTCATCCTTTCTGATGGCTGAGTAATATTCCATTGTATATTAAGGTAGTTTTTAGATCTGATGTATGGAGAGTGTGTAAGAAAGGATTTTTTTTTTTTTTTAAGATTTTATTTGGGGCGCCTGGGTGGCTCAGTGGTTTAAGCCTCTGCCTTCGGCTCAGGTCATGATCTTAGGGTCCTGGGATCGAGCCCCACATCGGGCTCTCTGCTCAGTGGGGAGCCTGCTTCCCTCTCTCTTCTCTACCTGCTGCTCTGCCTGCTTGTGATCTCTCTCTCTCTCTGTCAAATTAATAAAAATAAAATCTTTAAAAAAAAAAAAAAGATTTTATTTATTTGTCAGAGAGAGTGAGCACAGGCAGACAGAGTGGCAGGCAGAGGCAGAGCAGCCCGATGTGGGACTCAGTCCCAGGACACTGGGATCACGACCTGAGCTGAAGGCAGCTGCTTAACCAACTGAGCCACCCAGGCGTCCCAAGAAAGGATTTATTTTTAAATGAGATGCAATTATGGAAACCATTGTATGCTCTGGTTCTCATTTATAAAAAGAGGTTGCTTATTAACTTAATATCTAATTCAGGAATTGCTGGAATAGATTTTGTGAGGAAAAGAGAATTTTTCTTTTTACTTTTTAGGGAATATTCTCTTCATCCAGACAGTTCTGTTGCTGTTTTAATTTTTTGCTGTTTTAATTTCATTGTTTGCTGTTTTAATTTTTAATTACCAGTAAAAAAATTACTGGTAGCATTCTATAATTATTAAAACGTTTTCTCTCAATTCATTCTTTTTTAAAGGTTCTCTTTCTCCTCATTTTATTTGAAAACCTTGGCTTTCGACATCCTGATCTGATGGACGTGTTCATGAAGAAAGTGATAGCTGACCCTGCCTCTCTAAACATGAAAAGCATTATCTGTATTCTTCATGTGTATTCTTCTCTCAATCACTTCTACAAATGCCAGACCTCAGAGTATGTACTTGTTCTTTTAACATTTTTTTTTTTGCCACAAAACATACTTCAAGGAAAGGTTACGTATTATCATAAGCTTAATATGTTGTTATAAGTGAACACATCCATGGCTGTCATATGTGTCAAGAAACAAGGCGTAGTGGTCTTTATTTGTGAAGTTATTTTTGTTTTTGTTTTTTGTTTTTGTCTTGCTTGTTTCTTTATCCTTTATGGTTTTATTTGTTAATTCAGCCTAGGAGTCTTCATTTGAAACTCTCCTAGCTTCCGCTCCTGAGTTCATAGTTCAGTTTTGACTCTGACTATTCATTTGGTCCCAAATTACTGCTTTCTATAATTTTCATTTTTAACTACAACCTTGCATTTCTGCTATTAAATACAGCAGTTCCTCAGACATGCTGGGCTCTTTCATACCTCTGCTTTCCCCCCAGAACATCTTTCCTACCTCTCTGGATCGGTTTGAGTTCACTAAAAATGAAAGAAAGTGTATGTAAGATGTCATTTTTGTAGAAGCGCAGACATTGGAGGTGTATTACTCAGGTTTGAAGCCCGGCTTTGCCATTCATAAGCTACTTAACTTTCGGCCAGCCACTGATCTGTGCTTCGGTCTCTTCATCTGTTAAAAATGGGGAGAAGACATAAGAGTTTTTCCTAATCACATTGAGTCTTTACGAGGATTAAGTGGGGGATCTGTGTGAAAGAGTTGCAGTGTAGTCACAGGATGGCAGGATAAAACTAGGCCAGTTCGGAGGGTCTCAGTGGCAGGAGTCACAGACCGTCTCCGCCATCAGGTGAGCGACTTGACTTCAGCGACTTTCTGTCCTTGGGGTTTCCCTCAGGATTCAGATTTCTAAAAGAGGAGATCCGATTGAGTTTGGGTCCCACACCCTCCCTTTGGAGTGCATACCCAAAGAAGTGCTGGCCTCCAGCTGCCCACCATAGCCTGCACTGTACTGAAGAACTTGGTTCGTGCTGCATTTCCCATGCCTTCCCTGCTTGTTGCCGTCAGAGCCCCTGTGCTCGTCACATCTTATAGGAATCTCTGGTGGAACCTTGACACAGAGCTGTGGTTATTTGTCAGAAAGCCTGGGTCTGCTTCTCAGCTGGAAAGCTCTCCAGTCAAACCCAGGTTCTTGTTATTTTGAACTTAGCACAAGACCTGGCACAGAATAGGCATCTAACGAAGGTTCCCAAGTATCCCTGAAATTCCATCGTCTTCTGTTGCCCTCGATTGGTTTTCTTCTGAGGCTGGCTCCCGTGTACCTTTAGCACTTTCTTGACAGTGTCAAGCTGAATGGTAAGTAGAACTCCAGAAACAGCCACACGGATTCCATGGTATTAGGAGAACAAACACTGGGTGGTTAAGGAGTTTTTCAACTCACTGTGGCCATCCCAAGAGACAGCTTGGTCCACATCGTTGCATCATGTTCCCTGTTCTTCCAGACTACTTAAGGAGGCAAGCCTTGGACTTCCAGAGGAAGGCAGTAAATGGAGGTACCAAAGGAACACTCTAGGGGAGAGAGAGAGGATGATGGTGTCTTTGGCTGCAGTGGCAGAGTTTTAGAAGCAGGCTAACTCAGAGCGCTTGAGAAGTTGATTAGCAGA
Organism: Taxidea taxus jeffersonii; assembly: GCA_003697995.1. Lineage (NCBI taxonomy): Eukaryota > Metazoa > Chordata > Mammalia > Carnivora > Mustelidae > Taxidea > Taxidea taxus. The sequence goes on from ML100237.1 coordinate 82,988, forward strand.
GAGTGGTAGAAAATTTGGCTTAGCGCATTGTATATCCACATGTGGCACATTAATAATTTTATTTATGTGGTGGCTTCTGGGAGAGAGGGTGTATTAAATACAGAGTGTGTTCCTGGGTTTGAAACCCAAGAAAGAAAACATTTAGCATTTCAACTGTCATTTCAGTCCTTTTTTTTTCTTCATGATCTGTATCTACCACACTGTAGATGATCCCAGATTTGCATCTCTGGTCCTCAGTGTGCTCCTGAACTTCAGAACATCTGTGGCTTACTTGTGGTCACCATAGATCTTCTTCTTCTTTCTCTTTTCCTGCTTCTTCTTCCCTCTCCCTTCCCTCTCCTCTTCCTCCATCAGTTATTTACTAAAAACTATATGAAATGATGGGGCACCTGGGTGGCTCAGTGGGTTAAAGCCTCTGCCTTCAGCTCAGGTCATCATACCAGGGTCCTGGGATCGAGCCCTGCATCGGGCTCTCTGCTCAGTGGTGAGCTTCCCCCTCTCTTTCTCTGCCTGCCTCTCTGCCTACTTGTGATCTCTCTGTCAAATAAATAAAATCTTAAAAAAAAAAACCCAACTATATGAAATGATTTTTAAAACCACTTTTATTTATTCATCTCATGATTAACATGTAAAAAGCTATACATATTTAATGGATACAGCCTGTTGTGCATCATTATTCTTGATTCATCTTTTTCTGCAAACATTCTCTTCTTTGTGTCTTCCTCATCTAAATTTGTTTATTTAGCCAGAAAACCTATACCAAGTGTTTGGGTACTCGGGACAAAGATAAGTAAGACACAATCCTTTTTTTTTTTTTTAGATACTTAAGTAATCTCTACACCCAGCATGGAACTTGAACTCACAACCCCGAGATCACGAGTCACATGCCCCACCAACCGAGCCAGCCAGGCTTCCCATGACACAGTCCTTTTTGCCAGGGTTCTTTGTAATGGGTGAGGTAGGCACAGATTTTGGCAGTTAAAGACAGCATGATAGTTGGAGTGATAGATTTTATGCAGAATATATGACAGTAGAGGAAGGATACGCCAGGACGCTAGCCTGGTGATGTGGAGCTACCTCCAAGCAGTGCTGCCTGGAGGAGGTGGTACCTGAGCATATCTTCAAAGGTGGGGAGATAGGAGGCAACCATAGAAAGATAAGCAGGAAAGAAGATTCTGAGCAGAAGGGACACCATACTCGAGTCAGGGAGGAAAGAAACAGCAGAGCATGTGCAGGGAAGGACACAAAGTTGGGTGTTAACTAAAGCAGGAGGTACAGGAGTGGGATGAGAAGATCCAAGAGGTGATTACCCACCCCAGGCTCCAAAGGCGGTCATCCGCCACCCACCCTTTCTTGCCTCACTGCTGTCTCTAGGACGTGTTCCCTTCTTTCCACCCCATAGTAACTCCCACAGTCCTGCCCTAGCCTGCTGTGGCCTCCCACTCCCTCAGCCATCTGCTGCTGCCCGTGGGACCTCCCAGCTGATCTGAGGCCATTTCCTGCACAGCCTCATTGTGCGTAAGGGCTCACTCCATCTTTTCCATTTCCTGAAATTCTCCTTATCCGCAAAGCTGCTCTGTCTACTTCCTTTCCTATGTGCCATCACCATCCTTTGCATGTCGTCCATTTTTTTCTTACAGAATGTTAGATAGCTTATTTCCTAAGCCTAACCTGGGTTCAGAACCTGTCTGTACCATTTATTATCATGTCACCCTGGGCAGGAGACCCCACCTAATTTGATCTTTGCTCTCTTCATCCATGCTTAACTGCTTTGTGATACTGTAGAACATTAGTTCTACATGGTAGAATTAGGCTGGAAGTTCTTTTAACTCAGAATATTGATAGCTAGAGAATTTTAATTGCTTGTAAAACTGGGAGTGTTCCAGACCTTACAGACATACTCGTGGTAAAAGTTCAGGAGAATGGTTAAAAGGCTCTGGAGCCTGACAACTTGAATTCCAGTGCTGTCTCTGCTACTTCCTGCTGTTTGTTCTTGGACAAGTTCCTCAACCTCTCTGAACCTCTTTATTCATCTTTATTATGAGAAGAAGAAGAATACCTCCCCCATAAAGCGTTAATAGTAATTAAATGAGTCACAGCCTGTGAAATGTTTACTCTGTACAAGACGTGTAGCAGTAGCCAACTAAGATTTATTGAGAATAATTATTTATTCTGAGATAGGCACCTGACCTGAGAGACATGCGAATACTGCCAGTCTGATTTTCTGCCAGTCCTTCCTTCCTTTGGACTCCTTAAAGCCATTGGTTCTCTGACACCCCGCTTTCCCTACCACAACCTTGTTTTCTATTTATATTTGAAAGCTGACTCTTCTTTGTTCCCTTGAAGATTCCAAGAAGTTATGGCTAATTCTCTGACTGGTTATCTTCACAACATCTCTTCTGAAAGTCTATTGAATGCTGTGTGTTCATTTTGCTTGATGAACCATTTTCCCATGGCCCTTATTAATCCACTTCTCCAAAACGATGTCATCAAGGAGCTGCTGATACCAGGTATGATGTCAGCATACGGTCGTGACCGAAACAAGGCAGTCCCATTAGCTAGCTACCTTGTGATTCTGAATGGGGTCACTGTTAAAACAGAGTTAGTTAAAACATGCAGATGCTACTGAGGAAAGGACCCAAAATGGTGAAGTCAGAGGTCAGTGCTTCAAGCCAGCAAACCTACGGAGCCTCCTTTAATGATAGACTCTTACAGATAGAAGGCAAGGATCAGAAACACATCTCCATTGTTCCTTTCATTTATACCATCTGCACTTGTGCTAAAGGCTGCATGTTCACCGTGTTCTTTATGCCTCGATCGGAGGTGTTTGTATTTCCTAATCCTTACATACACCTTTGGAGCTGAGTTCAGTCAGCTTTTGCAGCCCTAATCACTTTGTCACTCCTGGCCTATAATGAGGACACAAGCTTTTAGATCAAGCAGTCAGATAGTTTCCAAAGTAGTGGACTTACTTACTCTTGGAGCAAAATTCATTGTTGACTTTGGGTCTTGACAAAGAAAGGCATTATCTGGCTGGATGTACAAAATTCTGTAACGTGTCTGAGAATGGAGAAGTTTGAATTCTTTTAAAAACAATGTTAGGGGGCACTTGGGTGGCTCGGTGGGTTAAAGCCTCTGCCTTCGGCTCAGGTCATGATCTTGGGGTCCTGGGATCGAGCCCTGCATCGGGCTCTTTGCTCGGCGGGGAGCCTGCTTCCTCTCTCTCTTATGATAAATAAAATAGATAAATAAAATAAAAAGATAGATAAAATCTTTTTTAAAAATATATATTTTTAAAGATTTTATTATTTATTTGACAGACATCACAAGTAGGCAGAGAGGCAGGCAGAGAGAAAGAGGGAAGCAGGCTCCCGCTAAGCAGAGAGCCCAATGCGGGACTTGATCCCAGGACCCCGAGATCATGACCTGAGCCAAAGGCAAAGGCTTTAACCCACTGAGCCACCCAGGCGCCCCCTTTTTAAAAAATACTAAAGAAAAACCCAAAAAACAATGTTAGGAAATTGCAAAGTCAAATTGTGAAGCAGGAATAGCACATGCTGATTTTTTTAGGCAGTGACAGTGGGGGGAATGGCCCTAAGCCCAGGAAACATGGATTTGAGTCCTAGCTTGGCCTTTGGTTAATCATAAGACCTTTGAACCTTCCTGGGCATTGCTCATCATTCAGTGAAGAGTTTATACTAAGTCACCTAGAAAGATCTTCTAAACTTTAAAGCATTATCAAATACCAGGCACCAATGTAGGCTCTGTGGGGGCCTACATCTAGGGAGACACAGATTTCTTCTGATAAGAAACAGATCATTAGCAATATAGGTACATTAATACAGTGTCTTAAGTGTGACATTAATATTTCTTCTTCACTTTCTCCCTTTTTTAGGTGATGAGAGCAATGCTCACAAGCTTCGTATTTTGGCTGCTTGCCTAAAACTGGATATTTCTTGTCACAAGGCCGTAGATTTCGACCTGCCACCACGGCCATCCACGACAGTATATTCAAATGTGAAGGTGGCAGATGTGCTAAGTAGCCTTCTGGGAGAAGGATACTTCTCAAAAGACATACAGTTGCCACACAATTATCATATCGGTATGGGGCTCTCTGTGATTTTCCTCTTGTATTTTACTTCTTTTCCCTTATTTGGGCATAGATGAGTTTTCCATGGCAGGTTACTGGAGCGTTGGCTCTGGAGCTGGACTGCCAGTTTGGGAGTCTTGCTCTGTACGTGCTAGTGCTGTGTTTGCGAGGGGCTTGCCTCCTTCCCCTTGTCCATAAAATGGCAGTAAATGTAGTGGCCGCCTCATACAGTTCCCGCGCTGAATAAATGAGATGATGCATGTAAACTCCAGACTGGAGTCTGGCACATCGTAAGCTCGTCATACGTTGTGTCTGATGCCATTATCATTATTGGTAGTGGTAGTATACATTTTGAAACTGAATATCACTTTGAGCAATGTTTGAAAAATTAATGGTTTTCTTTCAGATTTTGAAGTCAGAATGGATACTAACAGGAGTCATGTGCTTCCATTTTCCGACATGGTAACTTCTGCTGCAGATATTCAAAGGTTGCTGACATACATTCATTTGCTGAGCTTTCTGAATTTAATTCTCAAAGACTTCATATTAAATAGCAGTAACAATACTAAGACCTGTTTCTGCAGAGCTTGTGATATACCAAGAGACTTCTCCATTAATCTACTGCATAGGTGTAAATGCAGACGTTCCTTAAAGACAGTGGACTGGAGTTGAGCCACGTAATGAAATAGGCAATTTTTACAGATCAGGTTTTAAGGCTGAGTACTGCAGTAAAACAACGTTAACATGATTGAAACTATCGGTGCAGATGCTTCAGGTCCTGTTGCACACACCGCGTGTTCAGTCAGTCTTTGCGGAAAGGCCCTCCTAGGCCCTGCAGGGCACACAAAGATGAGCCAGACATGGATTGTGACCCCAAGGAACTTCTGTCCCCATTGCTTCATAGGATGTGCACATAACTACAGTAGAGAGAGGCAGAGAACAGAAACCTGTAGGGTTTCACAGTCTGTCTGCTCATGCCTTTCCATTCTCTTCCAACTCTGTAACCGTTACCCCTTTTCTGAATCCATCTAGCTTGTTCCTCGGCCATCTTTTTCACGGTGACCCTCCCTATACACATTACCTATCTCCCCTGAAAGAAAAGCTTTCTCTCAGACCTCTGTGAAAGGTTATTTTTCATTTTCAGGTACTGCACTGTTTGGGCCTAATAATAGAGTAGCTCGCAGCCTAAAGTACTGAGGAGAGGTGAGGAAATATGAGCATTCCTTTAAAAAATAACATTTCTTTTATGCTAGCTCAGATAACAGCCAAAGTATAACAGAAGACAGTAAGGATACAAAGGTCCTGTTTTCCCTCCAACCAACTTAATCTTTCCAAAAGGCCAAGAACAATGAAAAAAACAAATTACACCTTCCATGTTTTGTTACACATACAGATTTTATCATTTTAACAGTCTGGCCTTTCTCTTAGTGTTTTCTTCTTTGTATTTGCTCTCTCCTTTCTGGTTTTTAAATGCTTCTCTCTCTGGGAGACAATATGTACAACGAGAGCATTTGCCATTTGGTTTATTTATATCAGTACTTCTAGTAGCATAAATAATCATATTTAGATCAGAGATTAACGCTATACAGGAAGGCTGTAAAATGCTTTCCTATTTGGGTATTTTGCTCATCAAGAATATAGCCATCCTTAAAGATGGTTGAGAGATAATCATGTAAAGCGTTATTATAAGCTTTTTGTTTCTATAGCCTTCATATACTGGAGTATTTGCAGAGGCCAAGTAACAAGGAGATGTAGGACAGTTGGGATAGGAGGGAACGGTGACAACTGTGGTCAGCAGAGAACTTGACTTTGAAATCTCCAAAGAAGAGGAATGCAGCACGATTGTAGATATAATCTCATTAGTAATGGGTCTCCTTTTGTGCATTTTCATTTTCAGAGTAGCTGTACTGTGTGTTCCTAGATCTACTTACTGTTTGGATTTAGCCCATCCCAGAGGATTCCTTGCTATGAAATTGCGACATTTGAAAATAATGGGTTTTCACGTAATCTTGGTAAGAAAAAAATGCAAACGAAATACTTTTCAGTTACTGATGTCCATTCTGCTGGGGATTTTGTGGTTGAGCTTGGTTACGAGGACTCTAGAGGAATTGTCCTCAGTGTTGAAGTTATTTTTACTTTGGAAAAGAACATTTCTGTGCATGATGTGGTTCCTACTCAGTGGATAACTGTTATTTACTAGGAATTTTATAAGTGCTACATTTGGTAAACTTTATTCCTTTTTGTTAAGAGGAAAATGTAAATAATTTGTTTTCTTATTTAACTTAAGACCCATGACATGATACTCAATTTCCAGGGTGTTTTGAACAAGGAAGTAAAGATGTGTATTAAAGCTTTGTGTTATCATGGGCTGGTGTGAGGCTTTTGTCAGGTATTTGTCACTGGAAAAAGCTAGATGGGCGTGAGAAGAGAGTTCTTTCTCTTGCTTCTCACACCTCATTTTGATTCTGAACTCTGCAGCTTTGGTAGGCCAGCCTCTCCAGATGTCTCTGTATAGAGCAAGAACCTTATGAATGAATCTATCCATCTATCTATCTACATATCTATCTCTATATCTCTGTTTATATCTCTGTCTGTCTAAATGCCACTCACTTGGTCTTGCACGTAAGGTGAAGTGTGAAATTCTTATCTTCATTATGGTACTTTCGTATCCAAACACGGATTACGTGTGGGTTATTGAGGTTAAGATGGCATGTTTCTCTTCATGGGCTACTATTTAAGACTTTTTTCCCCTAATGGATATTGTATGGATTCTCAGGAAGATTATCCCAAGAAAAGAGTTTTTTGCACCCATTAGAGGGCCTTTAAAGTTTTTAGAATTTTCACTGGTAGAGTTTTCTTCAACCCTAGCACATGGTCTTACTAAACCTTTAAAATATGAGTAATTTATAAGATAACACTTGTTTTCTTTAATTAACATATAATGTATTATTTGTTTCAGGGGTACAGGTCTGTGATTCATTAGTCTTATACAATTCATAGCACTGACCATAGCACATGCCCTCCCCAATATCCATAACCCAATCACCCCATCCCTCCGCCACCCCATCCTTCCCACTCTCCTCCCCTCCAGCAACCCTCAGTTTGTTTCCTGAGATTAAAAGTCTCTTATGGTTTGTCTCCCACTGGTTTCATCTTATTTCATTTTTCCCTCCCTTCCTCTATGATCCTCTGTCTTGTTTCTCAAATTCCTCATGTCAGTGAGGTCATATGACAGTTGTCTTTCTCTGATTGACTTATTTTGCTTAGCATAATATCCTCTAGTTCCATCCACATCATTGTAAATGGCAAGATTTGGGGTTTTTCTTTGATGGCTGCATAGCATTCCATTGTATATATATATGCCACATATTCTTTATCCATTCATCTGTTGATGGACATCTAGGCTCTTTCCATAGTTTGCCTATTGTGGACATTGCTGCTGTAAACATTCGGGTGCACATAACATATCAGACAAAGGGCTTGTAACCAAAATCTGTAAAGAATACCAAATTTAACACCCAAAGAACAAATAATCCAATCAAGAAATGGGCAGAGGATATGAACAGGCATTTCTGTAAAGAAAACATCCAAATCGCCAACAGACACATGAAAAAGTGCTCAACATCTCTTGGCATCAGGGAAATACAAATCAAAACCACAGTGAGATACCATCTCAGAATGGCTAAAATTAACCAGTCAGGAAAGGACAGGTGTTGGCGAGGATGAGGAGAAAGAGGAACCCTCCTATACTGTTGGTGGGAATGTAGGCTGGTGCAGCCATTCTGGAAAAGAGCGTGGAGGCTCCTCAAAAAGTTAAAGTAGAGCTACCCTACGACCCAGCAATTGCACTACTGGGTGTTTACCCTGAAGATACAAATGTAATGATAACACTTGTTTTTTTAAAAAAAAAGTTGGCTCGATGTTACTTTGATACGCTTGGATCTGAAAAAATAGTTTTTATTTTACGTGTCATTTTCTTCTTGCAAACTGATGATTTTCCCCTTTCTTTGGTAAGGTCCATAATTGGGAGGTGGAAAGGCTGGAGAGGAAGGATGTAATCACATTTTTGAAGACCAAACTCTACTCAACTGAAGCCTTTCTTACTGCTGGTGTAAATCTGCAAAACACATGTTAAAGTCAAAGCAGCCTTTTCGTATTAGCACACATAAGTTTGTAAAAGAATTTTAATAAAGGGGCACCTGGGTGGCTCAGTGGGTTAAAGCCGCTGCCTTCGGCTCGGGTCATGATCCCAGGGTCGTGTGATCGAGCCCCGCATCGGGCTCTCTGCTCTGCGGACAGCCTGCTTCCTCCTGTCTCTCTCTGCCTCTCTGCCTACTTGTGATCTCTGTCTGTGGAATAAATAAATAAAATCTTTAAAAAAAAAAATTTTAATAAAGACTACAATTCAGTTGTCAATGGAATTCACCTGACTGCTCAGCATAGCAGAACGTGACGCTGCTTCAGTTCACCGTTAAAATCAATTTTAAGAGTGGAAGAAATGTTGTTCTTGGCATTTTCAAAGGTGACTCCAGAAGGGTCACTTCTCCAACCATACCTATTCTCTCTAGGTCCCAGATATTTGACAGGTCCATGGGCTGTAGGTTTTACTTTTGTTCTTTAGCTTTCATGCATTAAACACTGGTTTCTTAGTTGTGATGGGCTGCAGCTGAGGTGGCTTGGGCAGGTCTTGTGTTCAAAATCTGTACATCTGCACTCTTGCTATAAGATAAGCTGTTCTAGGACTCGGGCATTGACCACATTTTTCAGTGTCGACCACAAGGCAGTTTAGCCAAGTGCTCAAACTGCATCGTGTGTAAGAAGTAATGAAGTAGCATGTGCAGAATGGGTGCGGGTTGGGCGTCTGCACTCGTAACAGGCATTTGAGATGGAAGTGGTTCATGGGCCACACTGAGAGATGCACAGAAGAGACCACGCAGAGATGTCAAGGAGTCCAAATTTATTAGGCTTTGGGTTGCTAACATCACTTTTGCCATTGCTGAGATCATTCCTTTCCCTTCTTTCCCTTTTTCTCTTCCCACCATTTCACGAAGTCTTTTAGATTAAATATATAGCTGAACTATGTTGTGAGTCAGACCTGAGGACTGTTTTTCACTTATGTTTGTTAATTCTTTTATTGAAATATTTGTTCAGATCTGCGGTAGAGCTGTCTACCTAGTGTTTGACTCACTGCGGACCCAGTGAGTTTCGCTTACGAATCTTGAGCGCCATATTAAGTTGGTATGATTTTACCTCCTTGCAAGAGACTGGATGTGTATGTCCCCACCTCTGAATTCATATGTTGAAACCTAAGCCCCATGGGATGGTATTTGAGGTAGAGCATTGGGAGGTGATTAGTCCACGAAGGTGGAGCCCTCATGAAATGTAATACTCCTCTTATAGAAGCGACCCCAGGGAGCTCCCTTGTTGCTTCTGCCCTGTGAGGACACAGTGAGATGACCTTCTGTGAGCCAGGAGGAGGGCCCCCACCAGACCCTGAGTCTGCCAGAGCCTTGATCTTGGACTTCCCAGCCTCCAGAACTGTGAGAAATAAATTGTTGATAAGCCACCGAGTTGATGGGATTCTGTTAACATCAGCCAGATGAACTAAGATACCCTAAATACACAGACCTGCAATTCCTGGACACCTTGCTCTCTGCCAGACCCAGTGAAGTACTCACCTGTGCTCTCTTCATTATCTTAATTAACTCATTGAGGTGTAGCTGCTAGTAGGATCCTCTTGGGGGGCCCTCATATTCCTATCAGGATAAACTATTTGCTATGACTATGCAGGTAATAGGGCAGGGCTGGAATGTGAACCCGAGCTGAAACAGGCTTAAGAGAGACTTGAACCCTGCGTCGGTCATAAAAAATCTCCAGCATAGGACTATTCAACTGTCAGAGATTTTACCCGCTTATCCAGCTGCATTTAGAAAAGGTTAGGGCCGCATCATTCCATCCTCTACTGCCCTTTGGCCTGGGTCTCAGGAAATCTGGATTCCGGTTCCATATTGGATAGCACTTAGCTTTGTGTCTTTGGTCAAATGATTTAATCCTTAGAAGCTTCAGAATGAGAATTGAAAATATTTTATTAAAGAAACTAAGATTCATTCTTTGAATATCATGTATCTGTTGCTTCTAGTGGCTAATTATGGCTCATGGTCAAAAGATTGGAGAGTTTTAGGAAGACTTGTAACTAGCTTTGGGGGAAGTAGTTTCTTTGCATTTGTATCAATTGGCATGGCAGATAAAAAACGCATTCCTTTTTTATACTAATATTACTAGGATCAGTATTCTTTATTGGTTTGTAGTGTAAAAAAGTCTTGTGAGACTCCAGGCACAGCAAAGGGAAACAGCTTAATAATATATAAGTCTTATCAGAATGGAAAAATTTATTCCTCTAGGAGAATATTCATATATTTTCCTTTTCTGGTATTCATTCAATTGACTTAAACAAAACAAAACAAAAAAAACCCAACCACACAGCCCCAGTTTGATTTCACAGACCCATTTCTCAAACAGTGAGAGAGGATCAATAAAATGGGAGTTTATAAATCCAAATTCTGACAACTCTTGATCAAGTCACAACATACTTTGTATCTTAGTACCACTATCTCCATGCTGTAGAAATGATGAAACTAACCTATTTTACTGTAGCAACCAAACAAAAGAGTGAATGTGAAAGATGGAAGTTGATGTGTTTATATACACAGTTTGCTTCTGATGCAGTCTGTGGCAATAAGTGAGCCACATTGTGAAAGAAATCAAGTGTTTGGAAAAGACTTCAATTTCATTTATGTCTGATTCTGTGTTCTTTAAAGATGTATTTATTTATTTATTTGACAGAGATCACAAGTAGGCAGAGAGGCAGACAGAGAGAGAAAGAGGGAAGCAGGCTCCCTGCCGAGCAGAGAGCCTGATGTGGGACTCGATCCCAGGACCCTGAGATCGTGACCTGAGCCCAAGGCATCGGCTTAACCCACTGAGCCACCCAGGCGCCTTGATTCTGTGTTCTGACTGAGTCTTGTGTGTGTTTGGAGCAGTGTTAAGATTATTATTTTTTTAGTCTTGAACTTCCTTTTTTTTTTTTAAGACTTTATTTATTTATTTGACAGACAGAGATCACAAGTAGGCAGAGAGGCAGGCAGAGAGAGGAAGAGAAGCAGGCCTCCTGCTGAGCAGAGAGCCTGAGCAGGGCTCGATCCTAGGACCCTGGGATCATGACCTGAGCTGAAAGCAGGGGCTTTAACCCACTGAGCCACCCAGGCACCCCTAGTCTTGAACTTCTTTAAAATGTCTACATAGATGACAATTACATCAAGTATACACAAAGGTAAACAGCAAGTCAAAGGGAAAAATAGATTTTTTTTTTTTAGATATTTATTTGACAGAGAGAGACAGGGAGAGATGGAACACAAGTAGGGGGTGTGGGAGAGGGAGAAGCAGGCTTCCCACTGAGCCGGGAGCCTGATGCCATGTGAGGCTCAATCCCAGGACCCTGAGATCATGACCTGAGCTGAAGGCAGACGCTTAACGGACTGAACCACTTAGGCGCCCAAAGTTGGTATATTTTTGACAAATATTTAAAGAGCTCCTATTAGTTGATAAGAAACACTAACATAACAAAAGAAAAATGAGCAAAGAACTGATCAACACAAATTTCAGTCTACTAATCAAAACCATGCACATTAAAAAAAATGAGATACGTTTGTCTTTTTATATAGCAGTGTTTTTTTTTTTTTCTTCCTTTTAAGAATTCCAGTACTGCTGAAGCAGGTGTGAGGAGGTAGGCACTTGCATATGCAGCTGGTAGAATGCAAACACCTTTCTGGAATACATTTTGTGGCTCCTCCCCTCACTCATATTAAAAAAATAGCTCTATTATATAACTGACAATGAACTGAATATATTTAAAGTGTATTTTGATACATTCTAACAGATTTTATATATAAAATATCCATGAAAACATCACCACAATCGAGGTAATGAACATACCCACTACCCCTAAAAGTTACCTCCTTCTTTGCCTTTCCCTTTGTTCCCTGGAAATCATTGATCTGGTTTTTTTTTGTCACTATGGAATGTTCTTTGGCTGTATGCATCCAGAGTCTTGGAAATATTGATATCTATTGACATTGACTAGTAATTAGATTTTTAATGATCTTTGTGCCTATATGCATACATAGTACATGCTTGATAAATATTTGTATTACTCCTGCATTGTAAGGATCCTTATCACTCCATTGATGGGGTATTTTACTGCATATGAGCCAGACATTGAAAATTTTGTGTGTTCATCATTACTGGAATATATATATTTTCTAAGCCTTTGCTACTCAGAGTATGGTCCATAGACTAGGAGTGTCGGCATCATCTGGGAGATTGTTAGAAATGTAGAATCTTGGGACCCATCTCAAGACCTATTGAACCAGAATCTGTACTGTAACAATCCCAGGTGATTTGTATGCTCATTAAAATTTGAGAAGCACTGTCCTAAGACATCATCTTAATATTTGTAAAATATCTGGGTGTGCCATAATTTACTTGATGTGGGGAAAACCCTACAGTTATATTAAATGGAAAAACAAATACCAACTCCATATACTAGGATTTAAATTTTATTTAAAGCAATACAGCTTATATAATGCATAGATGTGCACAAAAAGACAGGAAGGAAAGGGATAAAGTTGGAGAGAGTGATATTTCTGAATAGAATTGTGATTTTTATCCATATTTTTAATATTTTTAAAAATGAATAATTAGAAAACAAATCATTAATTGATCTCAATTCGTTCCTAACACTTGATTCTCCAAACAGCATTGTAGTAATTAGTGATAACCATGAAGCGCTTACTTAATGTATTACCAGAATCATGGGTGATATGAAGAAGTTAAGACAGCGATCCTCTCAAGTTGCTTACAAGATAAGACGCCATTATTGTTTGTCAAAAGATAACCTGCTATGTGAAAAGGCTCCAAGCAAAAGGGAAGAGGAAGTCTGAGGGGAAAGGGTCACGGGGTTGGGTTTTCAGAGCTGGCTGTACAGAGAGAGTGAATATGATTTGGTAACATACAGAGGAAGACCATAAATAATCTGAACATTTCTTGCAGGTATTTTATGAGATGGAACAATAGTGGTGGTGGTACATGTGATAAATTCTGATAACTAAATTTTAAAAGGGAAAGGAGCCAAGAACATTATCCTCTGCTTAGAATGTTAATGTAGTAAGTAAGTAAATTTACTTTACTGTGAAATCTTGTTCTCCATGTGATAATGTGGCTCACTCTACTCCATTCCAAGGCCGACCTTTACGTCATGGTGCACATAGAAAATGAAGTGTTTTCATAACACTAAGCTAAAGAGTATTTTGAGTGTTTATTTGGCCCTTAGTAGAACAAAATATTGTCTTCATATGCTATAACAAGGATGAAAGTCAGTAAAACCCAAAGTATTAGAGAAGATTTTAAATATTGATATTATATAAAATTCCCAAATACATTCTTAAAATACCTTAATCAAGAAACTTGATCTCGCTTTCTAGACATAACTCTCAAATATTAAGTTGCATGCTTGAAATGGCTATATCCAGTTCCTGATCAAGGTATTTTAATGATGAGGTCTTCGAATTCTTGGTAATCACCATTGGCAAGAAACTTTCTTTATATAAGGAGCTGATGAAACAATTTTAAACCACTTTTGAAACCATTCAAAAATTGAAAATTTCATTTAGGGCCTAACAGCTCTTCCTGTTCTGTCATTGACAAATGCGATATGGACTTTTTTTGTGTGAAAATACAAATGGGTTTGAAATGCAATGGAGGGGCGCCTGGGTAGCTCAGTGGGTTAAAGCTTCTGCCTTCTGCTCAGGTCATGATCCCGGGGTCCTGGGATCGAGCCCTGCATCGGGCTCTCTGCTCGCAGGGAGCCTGTTTCCTCCCCTCTCTCTCTGCCTGCTTGTGATCTCTGTCTGTCAAATAAGTAAATAAAATCTTTGAAATGCAATGGAATTTTTCATCTCAAGTATTTCTAAATAATAGTGAAGTTCTGATTGTGTGTGTGTGTGTGTGTGTGTGTGTGTGTGTGTGTGTGTTGGTAGAGCAGTCACCCTGCAACTAGTTTGGATGTCTCTAAGCGAATAGAGATAAGTCAACAGAGGAGATTTTAGGGCATCTACCTAGAGCTGTTCTTATGAGGATGTGGCCTTCCCCAAACCCAGCTGTCTGCCCCTCACCATTGAAACTATCCAGCAGCTGGAGTGTCCCTGGTCCATAATGGTCAGCAGCTCAGCCAGCAGCAGGCTTCTTAAGTAGCTGTCCGGGTAACTGGACACATTCTTGGCTTCACACAATACATCCCAGCACAACAGGGAAAGCCAATGCTTTTCATCTTTATTCATGGCAACTGAGCGGTGAGCCATCAGGTCCCACTCTGTCTAGACTACCCCTTCTAGGGAGTGCTAGGTGAGGTGGCCAAAAGTTGCTTTGGCTGCCCAGCCCTTTGTGGCTACCCAAAAGGCTTAGAGGACAGAGATTTCTTGAAACACTTTTAACCCCTTTGTGGTGCATGGGTGTGCTATGGCTCACTGATGGACGCAGGGCACCGAAGTCTATACATTTCCCAACCTTCCTTACATCCTTGAGTTCCAAATGTAACCTGGCTTCCTCCAAGCAGATATACCTGCTTGAGATTAAGAAGGCCAGATGAGGAGGAAACCATTCTTTCTGCCAACAATTGTGAAGCATTTGATTTTCCTGGAATAGCAATAGCAGAGGTCCCAGGGTGTGGTGCAGCAGGATATGGGGTACTGTTTTGCTGGTGGGGATTGTGACGAAGATGCTGGGTCTCCAGAACTAAGAACCAGGCAGCGTCTTCATGGTCTTCCAGCCTCCGTGCGGTCGGTAGAGACAGGAGCTCTTCTGGACAGCCAGTTTTGTGCTGGTGGTCTGAGTGTCATGCCTGGAAGTGAGGCTGGAGGCTGCTCTTTTAGTTCTCCCTGTCACCCTGTAGGAGGAAGCAGGCTTCTGTGAATGGGCAGAAGTTAACATCTAAGCACATTGCGTTTAAGCTGGATAGAGTGGTTTCTGTTAAAGATACTAGAACATTATCTATCATCTATCTATCTATCTATTTATCTACCATGGAGCCAAAAATAGGATACCTTTTTAAAACACTTTCTGAATTTTGCTCTAAAGACTTCCACTCAAAATTAGAGAGATACATCATGTTAGTAAGACCCACTAAAGCTATCCGTGTACACCGCCAGCTGGTTTTACATGTACCTCACCCTCAGGAGATTCAGGCAGCGATAAATGTTCCCTGGCAGATGAAAGGCAAGACCTCTTCTCTTTATTTTCTATTTGTACACCCAGTTTTCACCATACTTCTCCAGTTTTCAACTCTGGAAATCTGTCGGTTCCATCTCTGCAACCTCTGTACACTAGGACCCCCATCATCCTGAAGAGGGAGAGAATAGCACCTAACCTTTGCCCAATTGTTTTAGGAAATCCATTCCTATTTTTGCAAAAAAAAAAAAAAAAAAAAAAAAGGCAATGATGTAGAATTTGTTAAATACATAAAACTTTCATCTTGCCGTAACTTTTAAGTTAAATTAGACAAAAAAGCCAATGCTATCCTATTTCAGAAACTTTGAAGTGCTTTGATGTCGCTTAGACTCATCAGAAAAATCTCCTGTCTTACCTTATTAAATGCTAGCCTCAAAGAAAATCAAAGATAAAGGAAACCAGGCAATGTCCTCTTCACCAGCTCGAAGTTCATATCAAGTGGCAGCCATTGCTAGTGCCTCTGCAGCTGCTGCAGGTTGTAGGCAAGAGGGGGGCCCGCACAGGGCAACCCACAGGGCTGTGCCTTTGAAATGCCCACTCTCTAGCCAGCAGCGCTCCACCCCCCAGGCAGGACCCACTCCAGCCACTGGACTGGGCCTGTAAGAGCTCCTTTGCTCTCTAGCTCCCTCCATGTCCTCAGTGAGCACCAGGCTCCACAGCCATTTTCCTCAAAGCCCCACCTCAGGCCGGAGCACGGAGATCAGAACAGGGCTCAGCCTCCTACCTTGCCCAGCAATATTTCTTGGCTGACATGGGAAAACACGCAGCCGCAAAGTGAGGCGGTGCTGGTCACCATGTCAGGAATGTGGATGTCAGCGTACTTGTGAATGGGTGTGCTCACTTTTGTAAAAGGATGGACTCTCCATTTCTCACCAGGTGCTTTTGGAAATACAAACCCACCAAGACTTGTCTAATGCGAATTTCATTTTAATTTTGAGAGCCATGTGGGTTTTTTTTTTTTTAATTTAAAATGTTCTCAATTGTGGTAAACACACACCTTCTGGAAATGTTTGTAGATGTGCAGTTCAGCGGCACTGAGCACGTTCCCACTGATGCCCGGCCATCACCACCCGCCCTCTGCTGGATTCTATTCCTCGTAGAACGGACACTGTACCCCCTGAACGGTAACTCCGCATTACCCTTCCTGCCAGCCCTTGGCAACCACCACTTTCTCTCCATCTGTATGAATGTGATCACTGTAGTACCTCATATGAGTGGAATCGTACAGTGTTTGTCCTTTTGTGTGATGGCTTATTTTACTCAATGTAGGGTCCTCTGGGTCCGTCCATGTGACAGCAGGTGTGAGCATTTCCTTCCCTTCTAAGGCCGAGTAATACCCTATTGTGTGTATATGCCACATTTTATTTATTCATCCATCTATCCATGGACACTCGGGTTGTTTCCATCTCTATTATCAGTGTGTTGTGGGTTTTATTCCCCTCCTAGAAACATGTTATTCTCTTGAGTGTCAAACTGTTTTAAATGTTGGTTTCTCATTTCTAGAGCATTTTCTTACTCTACGGATGATGTATTTCTGTCTCTATTTATTATCTATCATCTCCTCTCTGTAGAATCTCTAGTTGTTTATTTGTTTTATTTAAGCACATGTTACAGTAGTACTTTGTATGTGTCCTGATATCCCTTCACTGCGAATTTAATATTTGAAAATAGCAAAAAGTCACATAGGGCAAATTTGATGAACTGAGAGGCTGATGACATTGCAAGAGCAATGACCATTTACTATAAGCTGGGTACTCACTGTGCGAGCCCTTCGTCAGTAATCTCGTTCAGTCCATACCACAACCCTGTCTGGTGGCTATGAACACATATTAATATCATTTTATAGAACAGAACTTGATACTGAAGGGCTTTCAATGACTTTCTTAGGGGTGCACAATTAGAAAAAAGACAGAGTGAGATGCCTGGGTGGCTTGGTCGATTAAGCATCTGCCTTCAGCTCAGGTCATGATCCCAGTGTCCAGGGATCAAGTCCCATATCAGGCTCCTTGCACAGCAGGGAGGCTTCTTCTCCTTCTGCCTACTGCTCCCACTGCTTGTGCTCTCTCTATTAAACAAACAAACAAAGAAATAAATAGAGCTAGATCCATAACCCAAGTCCTCCTGACCCCAAGGCACACACATGTATCATTATGCCGGTATTTCTGGAACTTTCCTGATGATTACATTTACTTGCATACTTGATGAAAATACAAACTGCTGCTCCCTTTCCCAGATACACTGAATCAAAATCTACAGAGAATGGGCCTGAAAAAGTTACTTGCTTGACATCATGGTATCCCCACCATATTTTGGTTAAACATGTAACATAATGTAACAGGAGACTGTGTTGTGCAGCTCAGGGCTCGCAGGCAGTTCCCAAAACAGACACTCAGAAATGTTAGGAGCATTAGTCAGTGGAATGACAGTAGCGGCTTCAGAGTGACTTCTTTGGAAGACGGTACTTATTTGAATGTTCTGCTGTAGAGTCATTAAAAGGAGCAGCCTCACTGCCATGTCAGCACAACTCACATTAGGATAAAGAGATTGCATTTTATAGTGGAAACAGTAAGACAGCCCTGGTTGGGGTGCTGGTGAAGTTTCTTAGTCTTGCTGAGCCTTGATTTCTTCATATGTAAAATGGGGATGCAATGCCCAATTCGAAGGACTACTGTATATATTAGAAACAAACATATATACCTTATCATGTGGTAGGTGCTTAATCATTGGTAGTTCGGATAATAATAAAGCAAATTTTCCATGGCAATTGTAAATGTGAGCCACAGTCCTTGGCAGTGATCATTGTGTAATAAATTAGCCCACTGGGGTTTCTAGTTGATGTAAATCTGTAGCTGAATCTAGAAAAATGTGTGCAGAGAAGCTTTTGTGGCTTTCTCATGTAGATAAGGAGAGGGGGGGCTGCAATATTTTAAAAGGAATTTTATAGTGCATGGAGCAAGAAATGAATGGCACTCTCCCCTAGGTGGTGCTGCATCATTGTGAAAAGGCAAGTGGGAAACTTGGTGTTTTTAGAGGTGACTTCCTTGTGGTTTGAATTTCAAATAAGAGCAGGACAGCTCCCCGGGACGTCTGGGAAAAAATGACCAGGAAGAAAGAGTCTTTTTAGTAGGATTGAGTACAATACCCTGGCCTGTGAGGCCCCATCAGGTCTTGAGTTTGCTGTAGTTGGAAACAGGAAGTGTGGCCAGGCCAACTTTTATTCATTCCCTGTTGGAGCTGTGGCTGATTTTGACAGATCGAAAACCATTTATAACACTGCTGTGGGGGATAGTTTAGCCTGCGATGTTACGGCTGGCCCCTGCAGGGACCGAGTATGGGATTGGAGGTATGTGAAGATCCCTGGAATATTCCAAATATATATGCTAATGAATTTTCACAAGAATAGCCCTTTATTGTACTGATACAATATTGTACTGATACAGAATTGATACTGTGTATCACTGTGCATTTCTCAGATACCCTTGTCCTTTCCAACCTCAATTTCTGGGCAACCTATTTTTTATTCGGCATCAAAAGCAATAGCATCTGGGAAGTGAATCTGATGAATTCTGTCTGGCAACCAACATCCTTCAGACTGCCAGATCCTGGGGGAGAAAACCGAGATGCTCAGGAGTTGGTTTGGGGCCAGATATACCTGTCCTTGAGGTCCCGGTAATGGGGGAAGGAGGCTGGCCAAATGCGGAACTTCTGAAACTCCGCTTCCTGAGTTCATTTCCATTTTGGCAAAATGTGACTTTGGTTTCCAAGAGAAAGACTTCACATGTATTAAAATGTCTCAGTTGCTGAAGTTGCTTTGTGTCCTCCACTAAAGCCTTCTGCCATCAATCCCTATCTCCCAACACGTTTTCAAATGTGGTGTCTTTGGAAGGTAACCATAGCAACAGAGCTTATTCAGAAACGACTGAATCCAGGCAATAAAGAGAGAGGCAACCCCATGGTATTTTTCCCTGGAAATTCACAGGACACTGTTGATTCTAATAGTTGCCTAGGCTGAGTATTATTAGCTACGTTCTAGGCACGGTGCTACTTTAAGATGTTTGATTCTTACCCCTGCTCTCTGGGGTAGTCATCATTATCCTTTTAAACAGCTGAGAGAACTGTAGCACAGAGATTTGGGTGGCTGGTGTGTGGCTGTACAGCTAGTGAGATCCCCTGAGGCCTGAAATCAAAGGGCCTCCTATACGCCCTGTGTGCGCTGCCTTGCAGAGAAAGTGGGAGAGAAGCCTTTCCATGTCTATTTTGCGGGTAGTAAAAGTGAGTCACAGAACCATGGAAATTGTTCGAGGCAGAACGCCTGCCCCCATCTCACTAACATCCTTCTGTTAGCTCCCAGGATTATTTTATCTGATGCTCAGAGTAAGGCTTTGTGATGACCATGTTTGTCTCTATTTATAGACAAGGACATTGAGACGTGCAGAGGTTAAATGACATTTCCCAAGGTCACAGCTATCATGCTGAAGACTAAGAAACCAAACCCATCTCTAATTTCATGTTGACTTCCTAGATTTGGTGCATTAAAAATATTTCATCTCTCCATCTAACCACCTATTCATCACTTTCATAAGAATTTATGAAAGAATTAAGTACCTGATATTATGTATGTTTGACAAGGTTTTCAGGATTAACTTTAATTGAGCAGAGATGAATTTCAGTACGAGACCATCCATGGCCTGAGTATTGTGGAAACACTGTTTATGAATATAAACTTTTATATCTCAGAATTGTATATCCTAATTAATCTAAAAATCCATACTTCATGTGTTATAGATATGAAATCACATTTATCTCTGTAAATTGACTAAAATGATAACATAGAAGGATATTATGCTTAAAATATTTGGTTAAGTCAAAAAGCTGAGATATATTCTCAGGAGAAACATGATCTGTAATCCTAGCTAGAGCCACCTGCCATCCAGGGTGTATGGAGAGGAAGGGAGAAGGGATGGTTTTCATCCTGGAGAGTGTGTTGGTGGCTTGGACTCACTGTTCACTCAGTGAGGTACAGCCATGACTCATGGAGTGACACTCCAGAGACCTTGACTCAGAATTCTTTTGAGATCTTGATGTGAATCCTTTGAGGATTGAGGGGCCTGGAGATAGGATCCTGACTCTAGCCTGCAAAAGCCCAAAGGCAGGAGACTGCCTGGATCTGCTTCTGTTGGCAGGGCCAATGTAGGGGGCTGTGTGACAGGGCTCTAGGCTTCCAGGCTGGGTTGGGGAGGGGAATGGCCTGGATGGGTAATATCTGCTTGAGTTATCCTGAAAGACATCGCCCTAGAGGACTTCCTGCCAGGGCATAGCAAACCCAGCAAAGAGAGTGCGTGTGGTGTATTCACTGTCAGCCTGAGAGAGCACTGTGGGGGTCAGGGGAGGGACACTGTAGTGTTAGAGGGCAGCAGCCAGCAGAAAGGGGGGTGATCATGTCTCTTAAGAACCCTGCAATACCCCCCATGTGAGGAGAAGCCAGCATTTTTTGCAACTGACACACAAAAGGCATCTTCACAGAATACAAGGTCATCAGTTAATAGACCCTTTATTCCTTGTCCCTTGTCTCCATCCTTACCCTGTGGGAGCCACAAATTGCACAGCGAGTGGGGCAGGGGGACTGGGTGAAAGAACAGGATGGGCAAACAGCAGAAGCAGAGACTTGCTCACTACTGAGCAGGGAAAAGGAACCTTAAGTGGATTAGAGATTAGAAGGCTTTGGGAATAGGTCAGTGATGAAATTCTAATAGCTGAACATGAGGCTATTCTACTATCCTAGGGTGGCTGAAACCACTCCAGAGGATGCCTGAGCTGTCCTTGCTGGGCGAGGTCGGAGAGTGCGCAGAGCTGCAATGGCGGGCTGGGGAGGGAGGAAAATGGAAGTGCCTCCAGCCCCATGCCCCATCTGGCCCGTACAAGAGGCTGGTTTCACGTCCCAATAGCCTTTCAAGGGCATGATATATTTTCAAAGGAAATGCTGCATTTCCTTTCCTTGCTCCTTCACCCCCAGCAGCTCGGCTCTCTCTAGAATCCATATTCTATGTGTTCTTTTCTTTTAACTTCTGGCCAAAGAAGAATCTCCAGCCCTCTTCTGCTTGGCTTCACATTTTGCCATGAGGATTCTTCCCAGAGAGAAAGGGTCCTTCTTCTATCTCTTGCAGGCCAGAGCTGCAAACTCCCTCCCAGGAACTTTGTAGGGCCTTCAGGACGAGGCTGGAATCTGAAGGAAGTAAACACAACAATTAGAAAAAATGGTCCCTTGCGATAAAGCAGCCTCTGATACTGCTCATCATAGCAGAGAGCGTTCCGTGGTGTGGAGCCCAAACACGAGGTATTCATCTGCCATTATTTATGCTCACCAGGGAGGGAAAGGATTTTTTTTCTCTGTTTATTGTTTTATTCATGATTAACCAGCAGCATAATGATAGGGTTATAATGATAATAACACGAAGAATGAAAATGTTCGATGTGCAATTTGCAAGCAAGATGCTAACCCTAGAATCCCTGAAAGTTTCAGAGGCAGGGAGTCTGTGATCATGTGTGTGTGTACGCGTGCTTGCACGGATCTGTCTGTCCTAGTGGAGAGGAGAGGGGATAAGTTTATCCTGAATAAGGAGGAGGTAGGTGCAGCCTGGGTGTCTTTCCATGTCTTCCTCGGGCTGCTTTGCTTTCAAGGTCAGCAGTGGCCCTCCCAGTCCTTCTCTTTCCTTCTATCCCTCACACAGAATGAGAATTAATCATTCCTGGAGCTAGAAGGATCTTTCCTGCTTGTGAAAATCCACATGTAATTGTTTCTGAGAGGCAAGATTTCTACCTCAGAAGTTCCAGAAAATTCTAGTGTCCCAAGGGCCGAACTTGAGTCTCCAGTACCCTCTTTCCCACCTTCTCAACTCTGGAACGGGGTTTGGTTCTATGGCTTGTGACTTTCCCAAGGTTCCTGGGCCTGGTCCAGCAAATACAAAATGTATCCCTTCTATCTGAGGAAGCAAATTCTTTTGAGTACCCTCAGTCATGGCAAATCTTCGTCTTTTGCATTTGGCTGTAGTTTTCACAAATGGTTAAAACTCCCTCACAGCTAACATTGGTGAATGAAGTTGATAAAACTGAGTAAAACTCTTCTTGGCCAAAATGTAGGCTCAAAGGGATAATTTTCCCCTAAGATGTAAAAGCTAGCTCTGGCAGCAGTTCCAAAGGAAAAATGTACCAAATATTTTGAACAATGACAGCATCATGGGAATGAATATATGGTGAGTTCCCAGGGAAACTATTTTAAGCTCAAACCCACATATATAATATAAAAATCACAATACTAGCCACTGTCTTTTAAACTATTTTCCCAAAGTTTAATTAGATAAAACAATACAACTTGGATGTATATGTTATCATGCCCATTTCACAGATGAAAGAACCCGGACTTAGACTCACCAGCCACGTGACTTAGAGCAGGTTATTTCGTGTTTCAGATTTGATCCAAGAGCCATACATCACATATTCCATAACTTTATGCCAGTGAAACAGAGGCAAGTCATTTTCAAAGAAATCTCATCAATTTTCTCTCATTTTTATACTATGATATGAATGTGCAGTACATTACACATAGATGATTTTTTTCATTTTTAAATTTCATCATAGATAAGACTCTTCTTTCCCTTTCTTTTTCTTTTCTTTCCTCTCCTCCTCCTCCCCCTTCCTCCCCCTGCACCTCCTCCTTTTTCTCCTTCCCCTCCTTCTCCTCCTTCTTCTTCTACTTATTCTTTTGTATTTTGAACTGTAGAGAGGCAGCGGAACTAGAAGAAAGACCACTGGACTGAGAATCAAAAGACCTAAGTCCCAGCCTCTACTTCTGTCATTTAATGACATTTAAATGACAATATCTCTGTCAGATATTGGTTTCCTTGCCTGTATAATAAGGAGGTCACATAGAACTTCTCTAAGCCCTGAGCCCCAAAACATGATTTAAGCTCCTAGGTGAGCAAGCTGTCCTCCCAGAATGAAGAATACGCAGTGCTGTGTAAATCAAATTTAACATTCAATTGCACAGCAAATAAAAAGTTTTACACAGTTAAAATGTTGGCGTGTGGGATCTAATGAGCTCCAGATGCCTGACCTCTGGAAAGAAATGATTTTGGGAACTGTAGCTGTGTAAGAGTCTAAGGGCATCAGCATCTGGTGTGAATTACTTGGAGTGAAGGGAATAGACCACATTTTTGTCTTACTGCCAAGCTGGGGAAGGCAGGCAGAGATACTATGGAATCTGTGTTCTCACCTTCTGAGATAATGCTGACACTCTTCCAAACTTTCTCTCATTCTTCAGGAAGTTGTGGAGTCCAGTGGATCCTGACTTCCTTCCCTCCGTTTTCCCAGGCTTTTCATGCCCTCGAGACCATTGGGCTTTAGGTCTGTTTTGATGAAGGCAGGCTCTCTTGTTGCACATGGCAGTGACTTTGACCACTTGTACTTGTTTTGGTCAACTCTGCTACTCCTAAAGGGTCCTGCCCAAAACCCAGATCTGACAGTGTCATTCCCCTTCCTTGTTTAAAGTATTCAGACTCCCTGTTGCTTTTACACATACTGCATGCTGATGAGTTGGACCTGAATCTGCTCCTTGAGGTTCCTCTGTCATTATTCTCCCTCCTTGGCATCCTGTGCTCTAGCCTCAGGGACCTTCAACATTTCAATCTCATTTTCCCAAGGATTTCCACATGCCTTCTACTCTGCAGACTCTCTACCACAAATTCTCCACCTGGAAAACTCCTAAATCCATGCAGCTCAAACACACATTCCCTGGAATGTCTCTCCTCACTTGTTTCTGCCCCATTCATGCTAGTCTTGCCATTTCTCTGTCCTCATGGCCCTTCGATGCAGTTAGGGCTAGAAAAAAATATTGCATACTCCCCCCCTCCTCTGATAAATCAGAGAGCTCTTCATGAGTGCAGATGTGTTTGATTCTTCCCTTTATTTTCTGGAATAGAGTAGAATTGGCTTTCAGTCAATGTTTAAGTGAACAAATGAAGGAATGAACAGAAAGTCCCCGAAACCAGTGTCTCAGTCTTTTAAAGCTTCTCCACCATGTTTCTCTGATTGTCTTGTATACAATAATTTATGTCTAACAGGGGTTCTGTCATACTTACATCCTTTTTGAAGGCTACTGTTCAAGGATAGGGAAACAACTAGCATTCTTCCAACTTTAGGAAGTTGCTACAAAACAGCACAGAGAGGAACAAACAGTAGACTCACTTGGCTTCACAAAATGCTGTTGCTTCTTGAGCTCAGTCAGCACATGGATGGACACTTGTCTTAGAGATATGCTTTGCATGCAGTCATTCTCTGCATGTAGTCTTGCAAACAAATAGGTCTCACAACTTTGAAACCGATCAGAGGCAAAAATGTAGGTCTTCCTTCATAAAATAGGATTTCATTCTGATCTTTTTGTTTTTACCTTTATTTCAGTTTATTTTCTAAACCCCAAGACACCCAAGATATGAATCTGCATTTATTTTCTTGACACCAGATTCTGAAAAAAAAATTCATATTTTGGAGATTCTTAGCACTGGTTATCTGAAATAAAAATTGAGAAGTATTGAGAGTAAAATTTTAATAGGACATGGTGGCTTTCAAATACATGATCTCGTGTGATCCTTATACAGTCTTGTGAAAGGGACAGGGCAAAAATTAAAATCCTTGCTTTAGAGGTGAGGAAGCTGAAGCTCGCAGAGCAGAAGTGATTTGTCCAAAGCCACATTGCTAGGAATTGGCAGTGTGAACACCAGACAAATTATGACTATATGGGTACCGCCCCCCACCTCTCGTTACAAGTATTTGTATGTGAGAAAGCTCTCGCCTCGTCACACAGTGTTTTTGGCTATCTTTCCAAGTCTCTCACCTCCTAACACAAACAATCCATGTTGGGCAACTTGCTACTCAAGGAACTTCACTGGGTCATTTTCATGGTCTACTGAGAACACGGGAGAAGATGGCATTGAGAAAGGACAACAGTGAACATTGACCATTCACTTGATTAAAGGTTTGATGCAGAAAGTGACTGAAGTTACTTGGAGGGAGAAATAGATTGTGGGATTGTGCATTTTTGTTTTGTTTTGTTTTGTTTTTTAAACTGGGACTATCCCTCTCTCCATTCTCAGGGAGATACAGACAGCGATGAAGCATATGGTGATTCCTTTTATTTGACTAACTGGATCCTTTTCAGAAAGGGTGAGGGTAGTAAATATGTTAGGAACTCAGTTAAAAACAATGGACAGCTTAATATTCAGCAAAATGGGTGTTCCCTGTTTAGCTTTCTCTTGTTAGAATAATGGAATTTGAGCATTTAGAACATAGCTTGTTTTGAAATGATGCATGAGTTCCCAAAAGCCTTGTTTAACATATTGCTGGAATAATGCATATGAGATGGTTAAAAATGGAAGTAGGAAAAAAAAAACCCCAACACCCTTAGAGGAATTTGCAATTCATAAAGTTACTGACAATTTTGCATTATAGTTGCCATGGTAACCGTGCTAGGCTTCTGCTCAAATGTTTCTGAGAAGGGGAAGGAATAGTATATAATAAGCTCTTCAAGTGTAATTTTTTTTTTATTGTAGTTGAATTAGTGTGTAATTCTTATGTGAGTATTTTAGTAATCCATGAACATGCACTCTAGTTACGGTTCTGATTTCTTATCTCCGTATGCTTAAGCAATGTATGAAAAGTTGCTGGCGACTAACAATGCTTGGTAATTAATTACAAAAATAATAACAAAAAACATTAACCACAGTAATTAATTATAAAAGTAAAAAGCATTTCAAACTTGACTGTAGTAAATTTCCTAGACCAAAGCATTGGCTTGCTTATTGACTCAAAGTACTTTCAGCCAAGCATTCAGGCTACATTCACAAGTCACCCCTGGCCCCTTCTCTCCTTTTTTTCAGAAGAGTCCTATATAGTGAATAAATGAGGACCAATTAGACCAAAATAATGCTTTCATTTGGCCATTTGGATAGGGAGCTATTTTTAAATGGTAATTGACTCTGTGCGTGCATGCGTGCGTATGCGTGTGTGTGTGTGCTTTGTTCAGCTTCTATGAAGCAAGTCTAACAGCTGGGCCAGAGCAGTGCGTTTCTGGACATGGGCTAAGGTCATTTCAGGTCTGATTCTGTATGGGTTAGTCTTGAGTAGAAAAGAAATACTGGCTTTTGGGTCAAACAGGCCTGGATTGCATCAGAGCTTTGCATTTTACTAACTGAGACCTTAGGCAAGTCCCTTAACATTGGGAGCCTCAGTTTCTTCATAGGTGTGAATGGGATGGCCATGTGCTTATTGCAGTGTTTGTCGGAATGAGAGATAATTGACATGAAACACTTGGCCCAAAGTTTGGCACAGTGTATTAGCTGCCTATTGTTGTTGTAACACATCTGCACAAACTTCGTGTCCTAAAACCACACACATTTAGTATCTTATGGTGCTGGAGCTCCGGAGTCTAAAATGGGTGTTAGCAGGATAAACTCAAGATGTTGACAGGTCTGCCCGTCTTTCTTCTCTCCCTAGAAGAGAATCTGGGCTTTGCTATTGTTGCTCTTCCAGCTTTAGGGGCTGCCTGCATTCTTTGACTCATGGCCTCTTCCTGTCTTCAAAACCTGCAGTGACCAGTCAGGTCTTTCTCACATCTCTTCAGCCTGACACTGTCTGTCCTTCTCTTCTGCTGTTGAGGATCTTTGTGATGACACTGAGTGCACCCAGGACATCCAGGACGATCTCCCAATTTTTTTTTCTGATTTTTTTTTAATTTAAGCTTTATTTAAACATATAATGTAACCCCACCACCCTCTCCCAACCCCTCTCCCCCCCACCACCCTCAGTTTGTTTTATGACATTAAGAGTCTCTTTTGGTTTGTCTCCCTCCCAATCCCATCTTGTTTCATTTTTACTTTTCCTACCACCTTAACTCCCACCCCCGTTGCATCTCCACTTCCTCATATCAGGGAGATCATGTGATAGTTGTCTTTCTCCAGTTGACTTATTTCGCTAAGCATAATACTCTCTAGTTCCATCCATGTCGTCGCAAATGGTAAGATTTCATTTCTTTTGATGGCTGCATAGTATTCCATTGTATATATATACCACCTCTTCTTTATCCATTCATCTGTTGATGGACATCTAGGTTCTTTCCATAACTTGGCTATTGTGGACATTGCTGCTATAAACATTCGGGTACACGTGCCCCTTTGGATCACTATGTTTGTATCTTTAGGGTAAATACCCAGTAGTGCAATTGCTGGGTCATAAGGTAGCTCTATTTTCAATTTTTTGAGGAACCTCCATGCTGTTTTCCAGAGTGGTTGCACCAGCTTGCATTCCCACCAACAGTGTAGGAGGGTTCCCCTTTCTCCACATCCTCGCCAGCATCTGTCATTTCCTGACTTGTTCATTTTAGCCATTCTGACTGGTGTGAGGTGGTATCTCATTGTGGTTTTGATTTGTATTTCCCTGATGACCATTTCCTTACACCACACACGAAAATAGACTCAAAATGGATGAAGGACCTCAACGTGAGAAAGGAATCCATCAAAATCCTTGAGGAGAACACAGGAAGCAACCTCTTCGACCTCAGCCGCAGCAACTTCTTCCTAGGAACAACGCCAAAGGCAAGGGAAGCAAGGGAAAAAATGAACTATTGGGACTTCATCAAGATCAAAAGCTTTTGCACAGCAAAGGAAACAGTCAACAAAACCAAAAGACAACTGACAGAATGGGAGAAGATATTTGCAAATGACATATCAGATAAAGGGCTAGTATCCAAAATCTACAAAGAGCTTAGCAAACTCAACACCCAAAGAACAAATAATCCAATCAAGAAATGGGCAGAGGACATGAACAGACATTTCTGCAAAGAAGACATCCAGATGGCCAACAGACACATGAAAAAGTGCTCCACATCACTGGGCATCAGGGAAATACAGATCTCCCGATTTTAAGGCCAATTGATTAATGACCTGAATTCTCCCTCGCCGTTAACATAACATATTTATGGTTTCTGAGTTATTAGGATATTTTTTGGGGTGGGGGTGGGGATCATTATTCTGCTTACCATACACAGCAAGCACCAATAAATGCCAACTATATACTTTTGTGTCGTTATTATTACTCATAGTCTTAGTAAGAGTAGAACGTTTACCAACTAAAAGAGGGCCCACACAGGAGCTAGTAGAACAGAGAGAGGTGTCAAAGTCTAGAGCTGCCTGGATCAGTGTCGGCCTGTGTGCTCTTCTTTGTGAGCTGTCTGTTTTCAGTCACATTTTAATGGATTTGCATGGGTCCTGGCCACTGGAACCCATACCTGAAGACCCACCAGTGGCACAGAGTCTCATTTCCCAAGCGTCTTGTCTTGATGTGTTTCTAATTATGAGAAGCTTTATTTCCTTAACATTGACTTTTTAAAAAATTGTCTTCTCAAACTGCACCAATCCTTAAAACCTAGAAATTACCTCTCAGGAAGAAAGGCTTCCAGTATCTGGATGAATATGCCTGGAGGTGACAATGAGAGTTCTTGATATTCTGCCAGGAGATGCTATGGCCACACTAGAAAGTAATGCCAGTTCCTATCGGCCCTACAAGAAAACAAGATGGGAGGGGCTCACCTGCGGTCTCTCTGCACTGCAAACAGTATAAAAGAGGGTTGATATTAATATGAAGGAAATTATTCCGACCAATGTTCCACCTCAGGATGCTGTGACCAAGGGGAGTCATGGAGCCACAGGTCTGGCGGTCTCATCTGCTTGGGATGGTTTAGGTGGGCCTGTTGGTAATGTCAGGCAGAGGGCTGAAGGGCCACCTAGCTCCTTTCTTCCCTTATGAATCACTGATTTTTTTTCTCTCCTAGAGTCTCCTAGGTGGGGTTTTCATTATTGCTTACACAGTTCTCTCCAGAGCAATCAAGCAGCTGGGACATCTGTTGTCACTGTCTATAGTGGACATATCCCCTACAAGTCCGAGATGCTCTGGCTTCACAATGTACACTAGTTTGGAGGAGCAATTCTGAGTCACCACCACTCTCTCTCAACATTCTGTAAGAAGGCCTTCTTCTCCTTTCCTATGTGTTTATTCTAATTGCTTTTTTAATTCCCTGACTCTTATTTGGCCTCTGTTCTTATTATTTGGGCCACTTCTACTATTGTCATTTTTTTTTTTTTTTTGGACTAGTTATTTCCTTCTCCTTTGGTTTAGTCTATATATTTTCTCAAGAGAATTTAAGGTGGATTCTTTTATAAGCAAACAACCACTCCTCCAAGTTAGTTTTTTCCAGTTTGATTTGCATAAAGTACACGTGTATGAATTCTTATGCATTAGCAAAGAACAGTCAATATGATCTAAGGAACCTGGGTGATTGTCTCTTTTTACAAGAAATCTACTCATGACTAAATACAAGAAATATACTTATTTGCATTTCCCCTAGAATTTTCCTCCTTAGTTCTTTTACATTTTCTGTGCTGCTAACATGCATAATCCTTATTACTGGGGGAAGGGGCTTTGAAAGAATGCATTTTGATTTTGTTGATTTACATTTTACCCAGATTGACCCTCTTTGAAAATACAAACTATCCTTCCTGTTGCAAAAAAAGGAGATAAATGTTGCTATTTACTGGCAACAAGATAAATGGGAAAGAGGAAGGATATTCCAACTGTAAACCGTAAACTTGTCCTCTCTTTTGCTTAGGAGTTAGGACAGAATCTTGGTTTCTTCAATGTGCATTTTCAATAAATGCAATAGCAATTCAATAAACTAGTTTGATATTTAAGTGTATAAAAGAATGTTTTAATTACTATCCAAAGGATTAATTTCAAGGACCTTACTTTGGAAAGCATCTATACCCTGCTTGTTTTCCAGCTTTTGGGGCTGTTCAGTTTCTCCCAGTCTTTTGGGAATATAACTAGAATTTACTCAAGTTCCATTTTCTAGTCTTATTATACTTCAGGATCTCTACATTCTCAGTTTCTGGACTTAAGTTGACAGATCCCAGCAATGGACTGTATCAGTCATCATTGTGGTTGAACTTGTAAGACAATGAGGTGAAATTATTGCCTCAGGTGTAAGAGTAACCCACCTGGTAGTCCCAGCTCAGCCATTTACTAGCTATGTGGGCAAGTTTCTTTACCAGGATGGTCATAACAATCATCCAAACCAGGGCACTTCTAAGAGTGAAGTGAGTGTTATCAATAATTTTGCCAGGACCACAAGCACTAATCAGGCCAAACCAGGATGCATGGTCACCCTGCTGTTCGTAGTATTAGCTCTTTCCTCTATAATATGTATAGGAAAATGTAAACATTTGAAAAATACCCATGTTATGAGATGTTGTAAGGAGTAAACAAGACAATGAATTAAGTGTTCTTAGTTCAGGGACTGGCATACACTAAGGGTCAGTAAATGTTGGTTATTGAACTAACTATATGTACCCAACTTTTTATGTTCCTCAGGGCAATCTGAAACAGTAAATACTACCAACAATTAATATTTATCACTTGTTGTTTATACAGAAATCACCAAGAGATCTTGAGTTTCTTTCTTGGAACAAGTGTGCTGTTTTCCTGCTTCCTTGAAGTATGATGTAGTAGTCTTACCATCTTAACCCCTTGACTTGGTTAATTAATTTTCTATTAAATCCAGTTCATTAGAATGCTGTATCCTGTTTTGAGTTTAGATAAAGGAAGAAGTTATATAGCAGTTCTCAGTTTTGGTTGAAAATTTTACAGTGCAATCTAATCACCAGTGGAGGATTTCTTCCCTTACTAAAGGTTCCTGAGTAGAGCTCTCCTATAAAACTGGATTATTGCATGGCTTTGTCAGAGGCTAACTGTATTTAGGAGGCTTCTACTATTGCTGTTCTTGCAATAAAAATGTGTGTAATTGTGACCAAAGATACTTTTCTTTTTTCCCAAAGATATTTTGCAGATGCTTTAATTTTGTGTAATAAAGAATCAAGAATTAGAGATATTAGAATGTCTTTAATACAGTTATGATAAAAACTCAGTTTACTTGCACAGAAATATTTGTTATAACTAAAGAAGGGTGAATACCTTGAAAAGTACTTCATGTTCATCAGACAAAGATTTTTTATTATGTTCAGTTAGCCACTGTATAGTACATAATTAGTTTTTGATGTAGTGTTCAATATTCACCAGTTAAGTATAACACCAAGTGCTCACCACAGCATGTGCCCTCCTCTATACCCATCACCTTGTTATCCCTCCCTCTACCCCCCTCCCCTCTGAAGCCCCCAGATTGTTACTTGGGGTCTATAGTCTCTCGTGGTTCATCTCTCTCTCTGATTTCTCCCCCTTTGGGTTTCCCTCCCTTCCTCTATGGTCCTCTGTGTTATTGTTTATGTTCCACATATGGGTGAAACCATATGATAATTGTCTTTCTCTGTTTGACTTACTTCACTTAATATAATCTCCTCCAGTTCCATCTACGTCTATGCAAATGGTGGATATTCATCATTTCTGATTGTGTATATGTGTGTATATGTACCACATCTTTTTTATCCATTCGTCTATTGAAGAGCATCTTGGCTCCTTCCACAGTTTGGCTATTCTGGACATTGCTGCTATGAACATTGAGTTTCATGTACCCCTTCTTTTCACTATGTCTGTATCTTTGGGGTAAATACCCAGTAGTTTAATTTTTGGGTTGTAGGGTAGCTCTATTCTTAATATCTTGAGGAATCTCCACACTGTTTTCCAGAGTGGCTATACCAGCTTGCATTCCCACCAACAGTGTAAGAGGGTTCTCCTTTCTCCACATCCTCACCAATGTTTGTTTTTTCCTGATTTGTAAATTTTTGCCATTCTAACTGGCATAACTGCCTTCCTAATTGTGGTTTTGATTTGTACTTCCCTGATGGCTAGTGATGTTGAACATTTTTTCATGTGTCTGTTAGCCATTTATATGTCTTTTCTAGAGAACTGTCTGTTCATGTCTTCTGCCCATTTCCTGACTGGGTTATTAGTTTTTTGAGTGTTGAGTCTGAGAAGTTCTTTAAGATCTTGGATATCAGCCCTTTGTCTGATATGGCATTTGCAAATATCTTCTCTCATTCTGTGGGCTGCCTCTTAGTTTTGTTGACTGTTTCTTTTGCTGTGCAGAAGCTTTTTATCTTGATGAAGTCTCAAAAGTGCATT
Source organism: Taxidea taxus jeffersonii (assembly GCA_003697995.1). Lineage (NCBI taxonomy): Eukaryota > Metazoa > Chordata > Mammalia > Carnivora > Mustelidae > Taxidea > Taxidea taxus. The sequence goes on from ML100237.1 coordinate 115,593, forward strand.
TTTGCTTTTGTTTCACTTGCCTTGCTTGAAACAGGCACTTGTCTTGAACTTGTCTTGAACACTTTTCTTGAAAGAAGTTACTGTGGCTGATGTCAAAGAGGTTACTGCCTGTGTTCTCCTCTAGGATTTTGATGGATTCCTTTCTCATAATTGAGGTTGTTCATATATTTTGAGTTTATCTTTGTATATGGTGTAAGGGAATGCTCTAATTTCATTCATCTATATGTAGCTGTCCAATTTCCCCAGAACCACTTATTGAAGAGACTGGTTTTTTTTTTTTCCCCTTTGGATATTTTTTCCTGATTTGTAAAAGATTAGTTGACCATAGAGTTGAGGGTCCATTTCTGGAGTCTCTATTCTGTTTCATTGGTCTATGTGTCTGTTTTTGTGCCTTATGGTACTGGCACAAAAACAGACACACAGTTTTGATCACAGCTTTGTAATATAGCTTGAAGTCAGGCAAGGACACACTCTCAGAGCTGTGAAGAATTCCCAGAATGTGAAGGACACATTCCCAGAGCTGATTGATGGACACAGTAAGTGTGTGCTTGTTTCTACTTTTGTAAGATATTATATTGGACCTTGTGGAAATCTCAGGACAAATGTTCTCTTGCTGGCGTAATTTAGTCAATAGTTGAATTGTTGAGGACCAGTCTCTGTTAAGAGCCCCATAAACTAGTTTCATTCATTCATCCATTCATCTATCCATTTCTCCACCCCTCCTTGTTGGCTATGTAACTTTACAGTGGTCTTCCATTTTGATTCTGGTCTCAGACATGAAACTTACTTTGGCCAATGAGTTGTTGGCAAGCATGGCCTAAGCAGAGGCTTGAGAGTGCGTGTGCAATCAAGCTTATTCTCATTCTTACCTTCTTCCTCACCATAAGAATATGTGTGCTAGCTTGTTGGATGATTAGGATACTTGGAACAGAGATGAGTTACCCTAGTCATTCCAGCCAAGAATATTCTATCTCAGCTGCAAGCCAGCTGACCCCTGTACATCCATATATCTCCCTGTACATGTGAAATTGTTTAACTGAGAGCAGATGAACCGCCCAGCCAAGCCCAGCCAAGATCAGCAGAGCTGCCTGATCAAACATCCCAGAGGCACAAGCAAGAACTGCTTAGTGTTGTGTGGGCACTGAAGTATTGTGGTTGGTTTGTAGTCAGCATTATTGGGGATAGTTAATGATATAGCTTCAAAGACTCTTCGTCCTTACATCTTTTCTCCTTGACAACCACACTTCCATTTTTTTTTTTTTTAAACATGTTGCCTATTTGGCCACTAAATGTTCTCACACATTCTACAGTAATTTCTTTGGAAGAACAAAATGACGGTTTGGAAGTATTTACTTCCATGGGTATATGTTTCAGAAAGATTTGTACTGAAACTACAAAAACCCTATGAGTGTCTGTGAAATGGAGGAGATTCATTCACTTATCTCCCATTTATTGGGTGCTTGGTTGCTGGCCCTGTTACCAGGCACAATGCTGGGCATTAGGGAAAGGGAGGGAGTGAATGTAAGTAAGCCTATTTGTGCAGACTTGGCGTTCTGCTGGAGGACACTCTAAATGAGTAAATAGACAACAAACAGCACAATATGGAAAGTACTAATATAGAGGGATGAACACAGTTTTGTTTATTTTTAAATGTAGAGAGACACACCTTTAAATAGAAACACTTAAAGAAATACTCATTCTACTAAGCCTACAAAAACAGGTTTCCAGTTGCAGAATGAATAATTCATAGGGATGAAACATACAGCATAGGGCATATAGTCAATGGTATTTTAGTAGCATTAGGTGGTGACAGATGGTAGCTGCATTTGGTGAGCATAGCATAATGTATAGAGTTGCTGAATCAGTATGTTGTTCACGTGAAATTAAGGTAACGTTGGTGTCAACTATACTTTGATTAAAAAAATAAAATTAAAATATCCCAGAAAATATTAAAAATATGATTGTATTATCCACTCATTCACTCAATGAATACTTGTTGAACACCTGGTCTAGACAAAAGAGTAAACAAGCTGCTTGGAGACTATAAAAAATGTCTTTAAAGGGTTCATAATCTAGAATGGGACACCAGCAAAAATAATTAATATAAATCAGAAGGAATTAGGTGATAGAATGGAGGTTCAAGGCATAATTTAAGTGGAGAGCAAAGAACAATTAATTCTCATCAGGAAAATCATGGAGTGCCTTAAGGATGCCAGGGAATTTAAGCTGGACATTGAAAAATCTCTGATTTATATCTACTCAATACAAATAATTCTACAAAATAAAGGGTATCAGGGTGTGGCAGAAGGCTTAGATCTCTGGCTGTAAGATTTGGGGAAATGAAAGCTAAGGGATGCTGCAGAAGAAAAGAGCCTTGGAATATTGAAGGCTGGAGGCCTGGGTTCTCTCCTTGGCAGTATAACTCATTGGTTGTGTGACTCTCACCAAATCAGTGAGCCAGTTGGGTTTTCTCATCTCAAAAATAAGTGAAGGGATTCTGGATGATCTATACAGACTCTTCTAGCTTTAAGACCCTGATTAATCTGATTAAACCACTCATCGTGTACTTAAACACAACAAAATGTCCAGTACTTTCCATTAAGGATAAGCCAGCATGGGCTTAGTTATTGGGTGTCATGTTTAAACTCACAGAATGTGAATACTTCATACATTCCAGTTATTCATCTGTGAATACACTTCAGTCTTAATGTAGCACACTCAACATGATGGAAATTCTATTTTGGGGAGTGTCAGAATCATTAGTCCAAGTGAAATGAGGGAGGCTTGTAGAGAAGTTGCATTACAGAGTAGAGCAGCAGATGGCACTGGGTTCAAGTGCTCATGCTATCACCAGCAATGTAATTTTTGCAGACGTCACCACTCTCTGCCTCAGTGTTCTCATCTACAAGTGGGAATACCAATCTTTCATAAAGTGAGGAGCACAGAAGGTAATGTGTTCATTGTGGATAACATAGGAGTGAATAAGTGAGATCTCTCTATGAGGATATCCCCCCTTGTATATAAGAGATGTGTTCCTGAAAAATTATATATGGCTTGGATTTTTTGAAATCTCTTTCATATTTGAAGTTTACTGTTTTGAAAGTCCCTGCTGTGACTCCTCTTTCCAAACAATTCTTTGTTTCTTAGATTATGTGAAATTTGAATTTATAAAGCAGAGCAATTATTTTCTTAAAGAGTGGATTATACAATTCCTCTCATTGTGGAGTAAACTGCTAGTTGTCTACTCAGTATTCATCTTCCCCTTCTTTGTAAGTAAGATATTATTTGAGGCACCACTGTGCTCAACTCAATGACTTCATTTCACAGTACTTCTTGTATACAAGAGTGGCCAATGTGGAATGAGCTGAAGGCAATGGGTAAGGCATCAGGAAGAACTCCCTTTTACCTATCAGGAAGAGTCCACCTTATTTCAAACCTTTTCTTGTTTGGAATGAAAGTTGGATGTCTACAGACCCAGAGACATTTTGTGGCTTTGAGAAGGGAAGTGCTACCCTAAAGATGGTGGAGCAGCAAGACAAGGTGCTTTGTGGTGTGGCAGATCAGCCCTGGACTGTCCATTTTTGGACTTCCCTTTCTGTGAGAGAGTAACAACCTTCTATTTGGTTGGAGCCTCTGTGATTTTTGTTCTCAAGTATGAGAAGTTTATTGCAGCTTCCAACTGATGCACCCATTGGTGACATTGTTAAGGTCAGTGGGCTTCGGGGTGGTGGTGTGCTTGTCAGAACTAGAAATCAGAGTAATAATCATACCTGGGTACTCACACTGCCCCCCGCCCAAGCTCATCATCTGAACAAAATCCTACAAGACTAACCAGTTAATGTTGACAATACTGTAGTTTATAAAGTTTATCAAACACCCACTTAGATGCTGGGGAAGCATATAGGAACTGTATATAGTCTAGTCTTGAAGGGCCAGGGAAGTCTTCATTATAAAGTTGATGTGTATGTTGGGGACTAAAGGAAAGCGGCAGTTAGTTACTAAGGCCAATGGGAAAGGGAGTGGGGAGGGCAGTGGGAAAGGCATTTTCAGCAAAAGGGATGATGTTTGCAAAGACACAGAGATAGAAGTGAATTATGTCTACTTGAAGGAACTGCAAGTAATTAGTCCATACATGGGACATAGTGTCGGAGGAAAGGGATAGGGAAGTAGCAAATAAGGCAGGAAACCAGGCAGGGGAGCTGATCAAACAGACATTTAAAACCACATTTAGGCAGTTTGCTCTCTTCTAAAAAGGATGAACTTCTGCTTTTGACAGCCCATTGTGATGGCATGGAGGAGGAAGGATGGGACAGGCAGGAGTTGGTTGTGTCAGTGAACCAGGTATGAAATGACAGGACTACACTAAGGGTATGGCATTAGAAATGCAGAGTAGACAGATTTAGGAGATAATATGGGATGGAACCAGTAGGACTTGATGAATGAGTGGCTTAGTGCCAGTGAGGAGGGCCAGGTTTCTGGCTTGGGATCTGTGTTAGTGCAAATTTGAAACTCTCCTGGATGTCATATTTGCTGCCTCATGTAAGAATCCTAAATGTTGGCTTCCTATTTAAAAATGAGCTTGGTCACAATTGGCTTAGTGAAAATTAAATTTTATTGATAAGAAGGGCAAGCCATCTGGCTGTTCTCTGACTGGGTGATATCTATTTCTCTGGGTATAATAAAGATGTAACCTCTGCCACAGGAAGCTATTACCTGATATTATTTATTTCCTGATAAAAAGGAGCAAATCATGCCTGGACATCTGGGGAAAATGAGTTTCTAATAAACCTAAGGTAGTTAATGTCTAAATGGGAGTTTCTCTTGTGATGATAAATGTCTACTCTGTTGAAATAGTTTCCATAAAACTCAGTAGGTACAAGGGTAAAGATATTGTGTAATTGTCAATGAGGCAATAAAGGGATGTTTGTTTATTGGGTTTATAATCAACAATGAAGTCTAACTCTTATGAAAAATGAAAATGTTTTGGTATACCAGTTTAGCAATAGAAGCCTCTATTTCAGAAAAAAATTATATTTTAATATGTATTTAGTATACCATTCAGTGGATAATAGAAAAAAATATGGCTGGTGTCACTGAGAAAAATAGCAATTGGTAACCATGTGTGGGAGTACAGTGCTAATAGCTCTTAGAACAGAAAAACCATATTGCTGACCATTCAGTGTACACAAAGAGCTCTTTTTCTCCAATTGTTCTATATAATTTTTGCTCATAAAATCCTTCACTGCTAGTCTGCTGTCTGTATTAGTGGACCGCCAGAGTGTGGCAGCAAGTGGTGAAGTACACTTTACCTTAGTCAAGGTAAAAACCTGGTTGCTTTTCTCCCTTAAGCCCCTTGAAGAAAATAATGAATTGCTTCTTTGGCATTGAATGTCACAGAAACTCATAAGACCAGTAGGCTAAAGATGAATATGTCACACCCAATTGCCGTCCTTGTCTTGGGTGCTCTCTCTAGACTCAGGTTGGGTCTTGGTGATCCTCTAGAGGTCTTAGTGATCACTGAGCTCCAGTGGGATATGGGGTTATCTTCTACTGATATGAGGAGGCAACAACTGGGATTCCTTCTCTTGGAGAAAGTTACCTAGAACCAGTCTGTATTTATCAGGGTCAGACTAAGTTACTGTAACTGTAACAAAGAGACTCAAACATACTATGGTTCATATACACTGAATTTTACTTGTTTTTTTGCGTAACAGTCCAAAAGTGAGAATGAGAAGTGTGGGATAGGTGGATGGCCCTGCCCCACCAACAATCTAGGTCTTAGTTTCACTGAGACTTGTTGCTTTGCCTTCCCCTTGCTTATTGTCCACAGCTGGTTCATGCATGGCTCAAGTCATACCATAAGCATCACATCCTCTTTCCAGCTCAAGAGAAGAGGAAAAGACGGAATAGAGGGGAACCAGTGTCCATTTAGAAGATGTAACACAGAAGTTGCTTATCGTTTTGGCCAAAATATCATTGCATGACCACACTCACCTTCAAGGAAATCTGAAAATTACAGTCTCTAGTTGAGTGACCAAGTATCTAGGAAAAATGCAGAGTTTTCTAGTACTAAAAGGAAGATGGTGAAAATAGTTATATTGGGGGGGCATATGGTAATCTCCCCCTTTTGATTTTCTTTAGTGACTGCTTGCCTTTCTCTGAGGTGAGTTTCATCTTATGAGGCATTTAGGAAGGGGTCACTGTATCTTACTGATGATGCCCAGATGGTGACTGTTCATTGCTGAGAGAGAAACCATTGGAAACTACATATTTCAAGTGTCATGTTTAAACTGATACAATTTGAGTATTTCATACATTTCAGTTATTCATACATGAATACACTTCAATCTTAATGTAGAAAATGCAATACGGTGGTAATTACATTGTCTATCATATTTACCGTCCTCCCTCAAACTATATCCAAGGGAAACCTAAAATATAAGGTTGAGAATTTTTCCATAATGTTCCACAAACTTGTCCCTGGAACATGACAATTAACTAAGGAATAAAGACTCTTGAAATTGTCAATGGGGTGTTTTGTTTACTTAACACTTAAAGAAGGCATATGAAGAGTATATTTGTATTTCAAAATGGGAAGTTTTGTGTCTTTTGAGTCAAATGCACCTGAGAAGATTTGGGTTTTTGTTTTCTACTGAAATGTTAAAATGGAAATTTTCTCTAGGGTTTTCATGACGTTCCTTAATGGGTTGGTACTGATGAATTGAGAGGGCTTAGTCTTTGGAAGTTTAGGGGATACCAAGATTTTCTATCTGAGATTCCAAAAGAACAATTTGGAATCATTCATGGATCTTCACACTTCTATTACAGCACTAGCAATATTATCCCTTTAGAGTATGGTTACCTATCTTTCTCCCCAGTAGACCGTGAACTCCTTGGGGGAAGGACTTTTCCAACTTTATGTCTCCTGGGCCCAGTGCACACTTGGCACAAGTTTGGGGTTATTTGAAATGTTGAATGAATGGATGAGGGAGAGGGCAAGTGGGGCAACAGGAGTGAGAAAACCTTTCAGCTTATCAGGATATAAGGAGGAGAAGATGGTCATGGCTACAAGTCCAGGGAGCTCCTACCTGATGGCTCTGTTTTCTCATGGGGTATAAGGAGCTATCTTCAGCTGATAGTGTGAGTGGGGGCAGAGAGATAAGAATTTTGAGAGAGTAGAAAAATTTGAAATGGTTACTTGGAAAACATGAGACAGCTGATGGAGAAATACCTGGCAGGATTTGATCTCTTTTACTTCTAGTCCCATCTTCTATTTGTTATCCTCTTTTTCCCTATTGTCTCCTTCCCACCACTGGTTAAAGATGCTTACATGCTTGCATCTTAAACACACAAAACCCTCCCACAACCCCAAATCCCTCTCCAACTATTGCCTTCTTCCACCTCCCTTTCAAGGACAAACTCCTAAGAAGGTTTTTGACCTCACTTTTCTACTTTTCCTCTTCTTGTTCCCTCTCCCCCATAGACTCTTCTGTATTTCCTTCATTGGAATCATTCTTACTGAATCCTAGTGATGTCCTTGATGTTCAATGCCATGCAAATTTGAGGTCCTTATCTCACTTGATTTCAGAGCAACTTCTGACTGCCCCTTTCTTCTTGAATATTTCCTTTTCATGGCTTTAAAATATCTGTGTCTCCTATTTCTCTATCTGCTCCTTTCCAATATTCTTTGCAGGCTCCTCTTGCCTGTCCTTAAGTATTGGTATTCCTCTCTTCCAGATTTTATCCTAGGCTTTCTATTTTCATGCTACGTTACCTTGTTGTACAATTTTATTTTTTATTTTTTATTTATCTTTTTTTTTGTTGTTGTACAATTTTAGTTGCTTTACATCTCTCATTATGCCTTTATGCTGATGACTGCCTAGCCCACAACTTCGACTCACACACTTTCCCTTGGTTTCAGACCCATATATCCAGATGTTTCCTGGGCCTAGTCCTATAGAACCTAAACTCATTGCATCCACAACTCAATTCACCACCATTCTTTTGACACCTGTTCTTCCCCCATATTCTCTAGGTTAGTCAATGGCATCTCCCCCCATTTGGCAGACAATCTATAAATCAGACATCATCTCTACCTGCTCGTTCTCCATCACCATTATTTTACCTCTTTAAAGTTTCTCCCAAAATACTGCCACACATAACTGCTACCCTGAGCTAGCCACCTACTTCTAGTTCATTGCTTCTTCAACCCAAACCTCCATATTGCGACCAGCGTCTTTTCTGAATGTAAATTTTATCGTTTTCTCCCTTGATTAAATTTTAAAGATATACCTTTTCCCTCTCATGAAGTTTTCAGCTTTACCAGGCTTATACACCTTCATAATTTGACCACTCTTATGTCATCTTTAACCATCCCCCCTCTGGCTCTCTAGACCATATGCAGACTGACTTCTTTTTCATTTCTTTACCATACCATGTTTTCTCTCATCTCAATGTGATACTTTTTCTCTCTGAGACTCTCTTTAATCATTCTCTCTTTCTTTGCCTGGATATCATTCATTCATTCCTTCATTCATTCAACAAATATTTTGTTAATGTACTATAGTGTTAGTGACATACTGTGCTAGGCATTAAGGACAATTCTAGTGAATAAGATAGAGAAGTCCCTTTTCACTGGCATCAGGACTGGTGGTGTTCTAATCAAGCTCTTGTGTCTTCTGTCATGACAGGCATCCTACTAAAGGTCATTTGTGGATTCTTGAGGGATGCCCAGGGGAAAATTTCACAATGTTTTTCCTTACAGAAGGATACTAAGTGGCTCACAAATCAAAAGAAAAGCTCAATGATGAGGCTTCAGAGGAACAATATCCAAGAAAGCTCTAGGATCTCAGGGTCAGGAACCCTTGGATTGGTTCCTCATGTGCAATGGTGGTATCTTTGGGCTTATAATTCCTGAGAGTGCTTCTTTAGCTTCTAGATGTGTGGGAAACCTGAAGCCTATTTCTCAAGTGGAAGCTCCTGCCTAAGTCAACAGGCCTTTCTCACAGAAAGACAGGGCTATATTTCAGTCTATGGTCTATGCAGTATCTTGTGGTGGTGGCTTGCCAAACACCATCTTTCCAATTGTTACATTCCTATGAAGCTCAGGAATGCAGCCCACTGGGCCACCAGGACCAGGTGATCAAGGGGCAACCTCTGTGCGGATTGTGCATGCCCACTGACTTTAGCTGGGCAGCTAGAGAGAGTAAGGGGTAGGGCATGCTCTCTGGCTTCAGAAAGGCAGTAGGAAAATGTATTGGCAGCAGAGCCTGCAGTCTTCGAGGAGAGTGTCTTGTCTGTGCTTATATACCTGCTTTTCGCTGGGAGTGGGAGAACCCTGCAACTGCTGCCCTTGACAGCTCCAGCCTGGGAACCAGGCAGCACTGATACCACGAATGCTCTCTGATTTCAGCAAAGCTGTGGCATAGTGTGGCTTCTGGTCTTAAAAGGGAGCAAGAGGGTGTGACCTCTGAGCTCCTCCACTTGTACTAGTACTAGGAGCATAGATAGAGAGTGTAAAAAAGGGGGGGGAGGTCTTCCAGTGCCTCCATCTTGAGGGAGAGTTTTAACTGTCCCCTACCCCTCTAGCAGGGGTATCTGTTTTGATTAACAGATAATCTCCTTCACATACAGTCTAGGTGTGTTTTAAAATGCTTTTTCCCCCTGGGTTTTGGAATAAGTGAGATGCATTTGCACATGAGCTCTTTACAGGGGGACTCTCCATTTCCTATAGTACTTTGGGTCCCTTGGGTTTCTGAGCCAGATGTTATAGGAGCTCATCTCTCTGTGCAGATCCCAGGTATTAAGGTGCCTAATGTGGGGCACCAATCCCTCACTCCTCTGAGAAAAGCACCCACCTGGTGAGATCCATCTTTATTGTGTGTCCCCACACACGGGGTCTGATTTTTGGTAAGACCCTGTATCTGCATCTCCTATCCCTCGATGTGGTATTTTTGTCTTTTGTTGTGGAATAGCAGTTCATCTACTTTTCAGAGGAAAACGAGCCACATGTAACTATAGATCTAGTGTGTCTGTGGGAGGAGGTGAGTTCAGGATCTTCCTATGGAAGTCCATGGAGAAACACCTACTCTGGTTAGGACTTTTTATAGGCCAGTAGGGTGTTAGGGCTATATAGACACTAAGCAATCCTATAATACCAACTCTTTATTTTTAAGGTGAGGAAGCTAAGGCCTGAAAGTGGTCATCTTGTCCAAAAGCATATGATGATAATGTTTTAGCAACTCTACCAGGCTGAGCAATTGAACTAGTTAATTTTTTTGTATATCATAAGTATAAATCCATAGATGTTAGAGATCAAGAGGAATCAGTATCTGAGAGTGAGGCAGGTTGTATGAAAGTGGTTATATGAAGAAAACCATGACATCAGTTCTGCCTCATTCCTAGTTTTTTCATCAGACTCCATGAATAATATTGTGAATTGTCATGATAGACAGTAAAATGCCATACAAATGTGATGCTGCATTTCTTTCTTCAGATAAACCAGTTAAATATTAGCTAATTTTCTCCAAAAGCCATTCATGCTTAAGGGAGGAGATTGTTCTATTATACTTTAAACTCCCTCTGTTTTGACATTTCTTAGCTCTTGTAAGCATTTATAGAGTTTCAAAGTAGACTAGGGTCACACTTCTGCAAAGTCAAGTACCCTTGTGGGCTGAAAAGCCTGGAGGTTCACCTCATACTCCAGTATAGACCAAGGGACCTGTATTGCTTCTTCTTATGAGATATGTATCTCTAAAGGACCAGAGGTCATGTAAGGGTGGGAAGACAGATGGAGGACAAGCTTAGTTCAGGGGCAAGCTCTGAAATGTAGTAGGGCCATTGTAAATCCTCTAGGAGGCACAAGAATATTAGGCAATCCCAGTCAAAGACTGATAGAACACACCATTAAATAATAGAAGTGAATAACATACTCTTGAAATGAAGACAAATGCATTTTAGCTTGATTTTATTTTCTCATTTTTCCTTAGGGGGCCAAGTTGCCTAGGAGTCCCACAAGTGGAATTGCTATTAATCACAATCATTTACCTTCCAGAGAGGAAAAAATAAAGTTCAATGTGTGCAAGCTGTATTTCTAAAACTCTGATACACTTGGAGACTGTTGCTTTATTCTTCCAAGGAATTACCAATTACAGAAGGACAGAAAAAAGCTTATAATCAGGGACGTAATATCAGACTTTTTGGCACTTTCATTTAGGACATTTATCCAGCCTGAAAAAAAAAAAAGAAAAACATTATTAGGTTTCCATTCCAGATTTGTTCCAGAGAAAGCTTTTCACTTCCCCTCCCATGACTCAGAATCTTAATATAAAACACACAGGGGTTACTGGGTAGAAAAAGAACAGGATCAAATAGGAATTTAGGGATCTACAATTATAATAAATATCACTCTGGACAAGGTAAGAATAATTACGAAGGATATCCCTCAGGCCTCCCCTCCACACCTTCTCCACCTGACTAACTGCCTTGCTTACAGATATTGTGAGTACTTTGGGTCTGAAGACTAATGCTTGGTAGGGATCTGGTCATGCCTGAGGAAAAACACTGAAACTTGAACCTTTAGTCAGGGCCCAAACCAACCATGGCCAAATTCATCCTCCCATACCTTCTTTTCTTTCCCAATATATGGATATAGATATAGATACAGATATAGATATATAGATACAGATATAGATACAGATATGGAGATACAGATATATAGATATATATTGCATATTTAACTGCCCAATATTTAGAAAAATGCCCAGTAGTAAACTCTCATTCTAAAATAACAGTGTGATAAAAGCAGCTTGTGATCATCCATATTCTGAATAACTCAGGCCCTGTACATCCATGATACCTCTCTTTCTTTCTTTCTTTTTATTTTTTATTCCTCAGTCATTTACTTATTTATTTATGTTTAAATAAAAAGATATCTCTCGTTCTAAGCACTAATGAGATCCTTTTTCTCCTTCTTCATTTAATTGATTCTTTACTTGTTCTTTGCAGTAACAAAAAAAAAAATGGGTTTGAAGTTGCCCGCAGTGATATGAGAATGTAAATATAACAAGAAAAAGATGAGGAAATTAGGGTGAAAGGGAAATTGGATTGCAAAAGTGAGAGACAGCCAGAGATGAGGTTAATACTTGGAAACAAAAATGATAAAGTTCTCTTGAAAGCCAGAGGTTGGCTATAAACCTTGTTTTGAGCTTCTTGGGTAATAAGAGAAATGGGATGACTTGCAGTAGTCAGTGTCCAATAGTCAAAAATATACCAGTCATTCCTGAGAACTTTGTACATCAGCTCTCCACATTTTATTGAGTAGTACCAAAGTTTTGACCATTTTTGCTTCTCCATTCTGTAATAGGCTGGAACAGGATGATGGAGCAAGATTTAAAAAAAAGAGAAGATTTATATACATCTTAGGCTGATTTGAGTCTGAGATGCTGATGTAACAGCAGTTCCTAAATTAAGTTGCACACCAGAATCATCCAGAGAGCTTTAAAAAATACACATTCCTGGGCCTATCCACAAATATTGTGGTTTTGTAGGTATAGGGTGGAAAATGAGAAATGTATATTTATATTTTTCTCCAGATACTTCTGCTCTAGTAAGTCTAAAGATATATATTTAGAAACTTCCACTTTGTCCTTGATACTCATCATATTTGCACCCACTTTGTTTCAGATGGCTAAATGCCACTCCGTCCCTCACCAGGAGCTTAATTCTGTAAAATCTACCACTGACAGGTGTAATCTTCCACTGATGGCCACCACTGAGCTTTCCTGCAATTCTTCTGCCCCTGCAACCACTTATTCCTTACTGTTTTATTAAGTAGCATGCTTTTCTGGGCCTTCTTGTAGACCAGAATCATCTCATAGGTTTCCCAGATTTTACTGGTATACCCATTATTGCCTACTTTCCTGATGTTTTTGATCCTTCCTTCAACCATATGGCACCGTATTTCTACATTACTTAATGTGGGCCCCTACTTTCTCTAAGCTCTTGATATCCCTCCTAGTGACATATTAGCACTGTCTAACTGGGTTCTTGCCAAGTGTTAAATTCTATATTACTCTCATACCTATAAATTCTCCCTTATCTGCCTTATGTTCTATCCCTTTCTTAATCCTTGGAATTCAGTCCTGTACAACTCTCCTGTCCCTGTCAATACTGTTGTCTAGGTTCTATAGCTCATTTAGCCTAGGATCCATTTCTTCCTCTAGCATGCCCAGCACTTCCTGGGCCAAATTTTAGTATGAGTTAAATCTAGTTATTTGAGTGGCCAGAAGAGGAAGATAGGGCAGGTCCTGAGTAGAATCTATGTTATCTTGGAAGGACAGAGTCCCTCTGCCTTGCCTTCCATAGAGGAGTTGGGGTGGCATCAGCTTTTAACAGGGAGGAGTGGGTCACTTCTACAGGAGAACCTGAGGACTTAACATTGTCAAGTGCATCAACCTGGATATCTTCATCACATGTCTCAAGGTCCATCCCTTCCAAATGGGGCCTTGGCCTTGGTGTATCAGACCTGCCAGGGATGTAGAATTGTTGGGAGTTATACAACTCTTGTTTTTATACGTCTTGGGCATGGTTCTCAATTTTGTTTGTCCTCCAATGGCAGGAGATGAAAGTCACATGATATACCACAGCGCAGAATTTGGCTTCCACACCTAGTCTTTCAATGGTGACGAATTACTCTTGTTATTACCATTTCCTCCATGTTCCTCAAATGCCTCATACATCAGACCTGCTAAGTATTCTAGTTCATTAGTTTACCACCCAGTGAAAATTTCAACACATACTAAGATCCATCCATGCTCCACCTACCATCGGTGATAGGAATTATTATTCACTGGCTCATAGATGACCCAGCTCCCAAATCTTACTGTTGAATCATTTTGGGGACCACTCCTAGCACACCAACTGTTCCAGATCAAGTTCTCTGGGAGGGAGTAACCTCTGGATAGGCTCTTGTGGGAAAAGGAAGGAATCAGGAGTGAGCAGAGGGAGAGATTGGGTTGTGACGCATTCATAATCAAGAACACAACCAATCCCCTGGTTTGCTCTGAAACAGGGGTGGCTCTGCGTTGTCATCCCAAATTGGGGCAAAGAGCCTGGCTTCACCTCTCCGACCAGTCACTGGGAGTGGGCTGCTCCCAAGAAGGCAACGTGAGCTTAGCTTAGGCAGTTCTCTTTAACAAAAAACAATCTCATCCGCAGGAATCAATCATGAGCTGTCAGCCACCAACATTCCCAGCAGCTGGGGAAATGAGTGCCTTAGTTCTAAGAGGGCGGAGGCCTCTGGATGGCCCAGTGCAGTGTCCATTAAAGAAAGGAAAGCAATTAGGGCTTTGAACTTTAAGTCACTTACATAAAATATGTAAAGTCTGATTTGTTTGCTGCCAAGTAGACAAATATAATATCATAGAATCATCTGAGACTGAGACTTAGAACGCTAATGTAAATTTGGAGAGATGAAGGGGAAATCATTAGATGGCTCTCCGATGATATAAATCCAGACATTCCTCCTGATTGTGATCACCTCTTTAAAATTCTTCTCTCCTTTCAGTCTAAGAGAGCCTGAGGTTATTAATTACAGTTCCCCCAGGTCTCTATCCTATAAGCACTACAGTTTATATTCTTAGAAAATACAAGAATCAAAAACTAACTGTCCTACTTCCTGGTAGGTGGATTATAAAGCTATTTCCAGGCTTGATCAATGTAAATTCTTGCACTGATTTATGAGAACTAATTGGGGGGTGCAGGAGGGAGAGAAGAAGGAAAAAAGCACCACATTAAATATACATATAAATTATAGGATGCATCTTAATTTCAGAAATGTTAAAATGTGCATAATTATGTGCCTCAATAAGGAGACAATGTGGTATGAGGCAGTGGTGAGTGTTATAATAAAAAGACACAAATTATGAGAAAAGCTAGGGAATGGAAAAAGATTCCAGAAATAACAGGAAAAGGCACAAGGGAGAGGTAAAATCTGAATAAGGTCTCGAAGGGAAAAATATGACACACTTAAGAATGCGTGTGATCCTATGGTTATTTACCTTTAAAACATGTGTATTTATCTATTCACCCTGGTCTAATCTAGTAGATAAAATCACACTTTACTGTTTAATTCTTCATTTTAGTTAAGTCTTACAGAACATTAAATTTGTGGGGACCTCATTATTGATCCACTCACATTATATTGTTATTTAACTATTTACCTGATATTTGCATACATATCGTGTTATGGTGTCAAGAGACCTTGCAGCAGAGGAAGCTTATTAAAATATCAGCAGAGCAAATGGTGTTTACATTTGCTTTGCTACTTGTTAACATTTTCCAGTTCAGTGTTGTAATCTAGTAACAACAGGAACAAAATAATAAATTTGTAACTAATATGACATAGTTACCTTAAATATGCAGGAAAGCAGTGGATATAAGGTCATTCCCAGTTACTATCACATTTCACATCTGTGTGTGGTAAAACCAGATAAGAAAAACATAAAATTATATGATGAAATCACAATATTTTGGCAAACATGAAAACAGTTTTGAATTAAAGTGCCTGTTTCTTCTGCTTATAGAATTAACATATACTCATTGTAAAAAAATTTAGAAAAAAGAGGCAAGTGAAAGTTAGGATGAATTATTTACTTATAATTCTTGGGAAGTCAGGATTAGCAATATGGTAATTTAAAACAGAAATAAAGTAATCATGGGGTGATTTTGAGTGTTATGATAGAAAATCAAGTCTCAGATTAAAAGGCACGTACCTGTGTGTGTGTGTGTGCGCGCGCACACACACACACACACACACACACACACACTGCATTCTATAGCTCAAATCTTCTGAAAAATAATAAGTCTCCCTATTTCCCTTCCTCACTCCCTCCACATTTCCTTATTGGTCTTTCAACAAACTAAGCCCTTGTGAATAACACGAATATCCACTTTTACAAGGCTTATAGAACAAGGAGCCAGAAAGACTGCTATCCCAGGACATGTGAGGCAGTTTTGAATGTAACAGGAAATTCAAGATGATTTCAAAGCTGGTGTCATGGCACTGTCCTGAGAATTATTGTTCTTCCCCAGAAGAAATGCCAGACATTGGCTGTGACACTTCAGTGTTGTTTTGGAGCAGGGCTCTTAGTTGTCATTATAATGGTGATGTATAACGTATAATAAGATTTGTTGATTTAGGAAAACCACATCACATATAAAAACATCCATTTATAACCATTTGACCAGTCTATCTTTAAAGGGATTTGACTGCATCTCCTAAATCTCTCTAAAACTAAATCTCCCTTGTGTTAGTTGTGAGTCTGCTCTGTAAATCTTTTGGCAAGAGTTAAGATAAAAATGATCAGAGAATAGAAGTGAAACTTTGGGCAATACACCTATGCACTGAATACTGATGGTATGACATAGAACAAGAGCCATTTCCTGAAAGTGAGCTGCATTATGGAAGCAGATGGTCATCTGAATACATGTCATTCACCATAACTTGTTCTGAACTAATTACCTAATGCAAGAAACAGATGTCCGGGGAGCCTCATAAATGATATATGGGTGACTTTGCAGTGTAGCCAAAATTATGGCAGCTATTAAAATGCCATTGATGTCCAAAAATAGAAGGAAAAAGTATGTCAAATAATATTTTATAATCATGTTTTCCTCAGAAATTCAAAGCATCTTAACGACAGTTACATGACATATGCATATTAGTAACCATAAAATAGGGCTATTTGTGAGATTGCTTATTCTGTGTAGGTGGTTGGGGTGCCTTTATTTAAATTATTGCTTCTGCAGGACAAAATAGTATCCCTGGGACCTGCAACGTAAATGCACCTCTGAAGGTTTTCAGTGTCCAGGTGGGATCTGTTCTTAAAAACACTGCAATGTTTGCTGTGTCCTTAAAAGGAAGCCAGTTGTAAAACTAAGGTCTGATCTAAGCGATGAGATCAGGTTTCTTAACTCCCTATTTACTTTAGTCTCTGATAGATGAATACAAGGTCTGTTCACTCCTCCTGACTAGATAGGGAGCTCTGATTTGATCAAACACATACCTTTTAGCAAATCAGGTCTTCTAAGTGCTTTCTGCTTTCTTTTATTTTCCCTTATTATTAAGAAGTGTATCCAACATACTGAATTGTGTAGAGAGCAATGTAATAAGCAGCTACCAGCTACCAAGATTTAATAAATGCTGCTGTTTTGTCACATTGTTTCAGATCCTTCATGGGAAAGTGGTGGAGAGAAGAGAATACTCTCAAGTTGAGAAAAGACTCTTCCAACCCCATTTTCCTCCTTCCCTAAGGGAAATCTCTATCTCAAAGTTGTGTCTTTCCTTTCCATAATTTTTTTCTTTAACAGGGTGCTTGTGTATGTATAGGAATATATAGAATAGATACCTGTATATATTCAGAATATACAGAGTAATACACAGAATGAATGGCGTTATTACTATACATATTCCAAGACTTCCTTTTTTAAAATAATTTTTTAAAAGATTTTATTTTATTTTATTTATTTATTTTTAATTTATTTGACAGAGAGAGATCACAAGTAGGCAGAGAGGCAGGCAGAGAGAAGTGAGGGAGAGAAGCAGGCTCCCCGCTGAGCAGAGAGCCCGATGCAGGGCTCGATCCCAGGACCCTGAGATCATGACCTGAGCCGAAGGCAGAGACTTAAACCACTGAGCCACCCAGGTGCCCCCAAAGACTTCCTTTTTAAAAAAAAATTTATACTATGTTTTCTAGGTCCTATCCATATTAACACTTCAGCTCAGTTTAAAATCCATTGTATGAGATATACCATAGGTTTATTCAACCAGGTCTCTGTCCTTAACTGTTTTGATCATTTCTAATTTTTCTTTAATACCAACAATACTCCAATAAACGTCTTTGTATCTAGAAGTAGAATTGCCTGTTCACAGAATTCAACCCCCACCTCCCCGTCATTTCATTTTTCTTTTTCATTTGAGGGAATTATTTAAATTTCTTAATTCAATCTGTTATTATATAATGCAAATATCTTCTTCAATTCTATGGTTCATTTTTAAACATTGCTTATGCTTTCTTTTATTCCTAGTGAAATTTATCAATTTTTTCCTTTATAATTGTGCTTTTGTTTTGTTAAAGAAATCCTTTCTTATTGGATTTAGTGAAGATAGTAACTTCTAATTTCTACTAAAAATGCTGGAGTTTTATTTTTCACATTTAAATCTTAAATCCATCTGGAATGTTTGGACATAGAATGAGATAAGGATCAAATTTAATATTTTTTCTATATGCAAGCCAATTTACTCTTATTGCATATTCCCTTTAAAAGAAACTGATCTGTAATATCATCCCTCTCATACATTAAGTTTTTGTGTAAGACAGACTCTACTCGCACTCACCAATATCTCGTTATCCTATTGTTTCTGGACATGTCAAACACTACCTCCCAGCTCTTCTCTGGCTTGGCAGGGCCACATAACTAGTAATGGCCAATGACCTATGAGCAGAAGCCATGTGTGTCAACTTTGGGAAAAGATTAAAAAATCATTGATCAATCTTTCAGCTTCCCTGAAGAATATGTGTTGAGATGGCAGGGGCACAAGATAGAGCTGCCTGATCATTAAATCACCTCATAGTCATCTGTACTAACAGCAGACTCGGCATGAGCAAAAAGTAAACTATAAGCACTAAACCTCTGATATTTCCAGGCTAATTTGTTGCCTTAGTTTATCCTGATTAATATACCATGGTTCTGATTCCAGACTCTGTTTTCTTCCATTGGTTTTTTGGTCTATCCTAGCATCAATACCACACTGTCTTAATTATTTTGGTTTTATGGGAAGTCTTGGTTTCTAATAGGGCAAGTCTGCATCTCCCTTCTCTTTCTTATCTTCTTTGACTTGTTACCTTCGCAGATGAATTTTGGAATTATTATCAAGGGTAATGAAATTTCTGCTGAGATTATGATTAGAATTTTATTAAACTTTGTCTTTAAGTTGGGAAGAAATGACATCTTTATTATATCAAGTCTTCTCTCCAAAGGCATGATAAACCTCCATTTATTAGGTTTAGCCATATTAAAAGGTTATTCTTTTTTTTTTTTTTTTGTAGCTCAAAATGTGCAAAACACAAAAGTAGACTAGAGCAAATGGAAAGATATCACATCTCTTGTTTTGCTTAGGACATCTCAATATAATCAAGATGCTACTTCTCCCTAAGTTAAATTTTTTTTTTTTTAAGATTTATTTATGTACTTATTTGTTAGAGAGAGAGTGAGAGCGAGCACAGGCAGAGTGGCAGGCAGAGGCAGAGGGAGAAGCAGGCTCCCTGCCAAGCAAGGAGCCCGATGTGGGACTCGATCCCAGGACGCTGGGATCATGACCTGAGCCGAAGGCAGCTGCTTAACCAACTGAGCCACCCAGGCGTCCCTCCCTAAGTTAAATTTTAAATTAATGCAATCCTAATAAAAATACCAGTATCAACAGGCTCCTTGTTGCAGCTGGGTAAGTTGATTCTAAACATAATAGGAGAAAATAAGCACAAAGAAATCACTAGAAAAATGTTGAAAAGGAAGAAGTGTGAGAGACGGCTAACTCTCCTGGATACCAGAGCACATTCCAAAGCTTCTCTGATTGAAACAGCGTGGTGCTGCTAGCATATGAATAGACTGGACAATAGAGCAGAAGAGAAGGTTCATAACCAAACCATCTCCATAGAGAATTCTAGTATATGAGGAAGGTGGTATCTTAAATTATTGGGGCAAAGATTGGCTTTTCTACCATAGGGATTTGAGACAACTGGATAGCCATTTGGAAAAGGATAAAACTCATACTACACCCAAGAGTAAACTCCAAATTAATAGAGGATCCATATGGAAGAATGAAACTCCAATGACTAGGAGACATGGGTGAGCTCCTCTATAATCCAGATCTAGACAAAGTCTTTACAACTGTGACTTGAAACCAGATATAATAAAAGAAAAAAACTGATAAACTGAGAATATTCTGTTCAGTAATTGGCCTCAAAATTCTTAAAAATGTCAATGTCATGAAAGACGCAAAGAAAAAATTTGAGAAATTCAGATCAAGGGACACTAAAGCAACATGATAACTAGATGTAATACATAATCCTGGGTTGGATCTTGTACTGGAGGGAAAAGATACATAATTGAAATAACAGGAAAAGCTGGCTATGGATGGAAGATTAAAGTCTTATGAATTGAAGATTAGATAAAAATATTGTTATTTTTGTTAAATTTCCTGATGTCAATAACTGGGCTATACAGTAGTTACATGAAGATAATATCCTTAAAAGAAAGAGAAACTAAACTATTAAGGGACTTATCTATCTATCTATCTATCTATCTATCCATCTATCTACTTCCCTACCTACCTATTTGTTTATAAAGATACAGATATCTTTCAGGGTCATCATAATCATGTATTTTTTTCCAGTTTTCTGCTGTAATGAACAACACTGCTATGGACATTCAGGCATGTGCATTTTTGTGCACACATGAAGGCTTTTCTTTATGGTACATGCTTGAAATTAAACTGCTGGACTGCATTCTTTTACTTGATTGGAAAATATGGGTGTGCCAGCGTATGTTCCCACCAGCTGTGTATACATGTTACTGATGTTCCACATCCTGCCCAACATTTGGGACCGTATGATTTTACAACTTCTGCCAAACTGGTGAGTGTAAATGGTATATTTTTTGCAGTTTCAATTTGCATTTCCTCAGTTTCTAATAAGGGGACAACACGTCATATGTTTATTAACTCTGTGTTTCTTCTTCAGTGAGATGCTGGTTCAGTTATGCCTCTGTCCATTTGCTTGTCTTTTTTACTTTTAGGAGTTCTAACTATTCTGTATACTAATCCTCTGTTTAGTATATGAATTGTAAATATCTTCTGCCAATGAGTGGATTATTTTTACCTTTTAAATGATATCCAGAAATTTTTAGCTTTAGGGTAGTCAAAATAGCAATATTTACCTTTATTTTTTGCTTATTTGGTCATATTGAGGTACATTTTTTCCTCCCCAAAGTCTATAAAGAAAAGTTTTATTTGAAACTTTAACCCGAATTAAGGATTTTTTTGTTATACTGTGAGGGATCTAGCTCATATTTTCTTTTTTTTTTAATTTTTTAAAAATTTTTATATAAACATATAATGTAACCCCACCACCCTCTCCCAACACCCTTCCCCCCAACCCCCCTCAGTTTGTTTTATGACATTAAGAGTCTCTTTTGGTTTGTCTCCCTCCCAATCCCATCTTGTTTCATTTATTCTTTTCCTACCCCCTTAATCCCCACACCTGTTGCATCTCCACTTCCTCATATCAGGGAGATCATGTGATAGTTGTCTTTCTCCAGTTGACTTATTTCGCTAAGCATAATACCCTCTAAGTCCATCAACAGATGAATGGATAAAGAAGAAGTGGTATATATATACAATGGAATACTATGCAGCCATGCAGCCATCAAAAGAAATGAAATCTTGTCATTTGCAATGACATGGATGGAACTAGAGGGTATTAGCTCATATTTTCAATACACACAGCCCATTATCCAAGCACCAGTTATTCAAAATTCTACCTTTTCCTCACTAATATGCAAAGTCTTTTCTGTGATACATCAATTTTCCATATATGGGATCAGTTTCTGGACACTCTTATTTTTTTACACTGTTGGTGGGAATGCAAGTTGGTGCAGCCAATTTGGAGAACAGTGTGGAGATTCCTTAAGAAATTAAAAATAGGGGGCACCTGGGTGGCTCAGTGGGTTAAAGCCTCTGCTCCTGGGATCGGGCCCCACGTCGGGCTCTCTGCTCGGCGGGGAGCCTGCTTCCTCTCTCTCTCTCTGCCTGCCTCTCTGCCTGCTTGTGATCTCTGTCTGTCAAATAAATGAATAAAATCTTTAAAAAAAAAGAAATTAAAAATAGAGCTTCCCTATGACCCTGCAATTGCACTACTGGGTATTCACCCCAAAGATACAGATGTAGTGAAAAGAAGGGCCATCTGTACCCCAATGTTCATAGCAGCAATGGCCACCGTAGCCAAACTGTGGAAAGAACCAAGATGCCCTTCAACGGATGAACGGATAAGGAAGATGTGGTCCATATACACTATGGAGTATTATGCCTCCATCAGAAAGGGTGAATACCCAACTTTTGTATCAACATGGATGGGACTGGAAGAGATTATGCTGAGTGAAATAAGTCAAGCAGAGAGTCAGTTATCATATGGTTTCACTTATTTGTGGAGCATAAGAGATAATACGGAGGACATGGGGAGATGGAGAGGAGAAGGGAGTTGAGGGAAATTGGAGGGGGAGATGAACCATGAGAGACTATGGACTCTGAAAAACAATCTGAGGGTTTTGAAAGGGCAGGGGGCGGGAGGTTGGGGGAGCCTGCTGGTGGGTATTATGGAGGGCACGTATTGCATGGAGCACTGGGTGTAGTGCATAAACAATGAATTCTGTTACACTGAAAAGAAATTGAATAAAAAAAATGGAAGGAAAAAAATCTACAAAAAAAGATTTTATTTACTTATTTGACAGAAAGAGAGCACAAGCAGGGGGAGCAGCAGAGGGAGAGGGAGAAACAGGCTCCCCTGCTGAGCAGGGAGCCTGATGCGGGGCTCGATCCCAGGATCCTGAGACCATGACCTGAGGGGAAGGCAGGTGCTTGGCCAACTGAGCCAACCAGGCACCCTGGATACTCTACTTTTGTTTACTTATCCCACACCAATAGTGCACCATCATGCTGTTTTTAGTATCTGTGAGGGCAAGTCACTCAATCTTTTTGTTCTTTTTATGCAAAGAATTTTTTTTTCTTGGTCTTCAACACAAATTTTAGAATCAGCTTTTCAAGATACGTGAGAAATCTGATTGAGATTTTTGTTAGAATGACACTGAATCTATGTACAGATTTGGAGAGAATTGTTATTTTTACAAGGTTTCCCACCCAGGAATGTAGTATGTCTCTCCACTTACCCAGTTTTTCTTCCGTGTCCTAGCAATGCATTAAAATTCCTTTTATCCATTGATTCTGCTTGCTGTGGAAGGCCCTTACCCCACATCAGTTCCACCTGCTCTATTTACTGGTAATATCCTTAAACTCTGATAAAACATACATCAGATCAATATTTTTAAGAGATTCTTCAAAAAATTAAGACTCCAGTGATCAAGGTTGAAAGTGACAGCTTTACATAGAAAAGAGTAAACAAACCAAATCTGCAAAGAAGTTTCAGTTTATTTGAAATTAAGGTGGGTTGAGACAATTTATGATCCTAACCTGAGGCATTCCTTTTTTATTAACCTCTTGCCTGATCTTATTTCTAGAACAATTCTGAAACTTCTTTTCTATTGGAATTTTCTAATAGGAACTTCTATTTTAAAAATATCCATTTAAGTCTTACCTTTCTCCCCCAAGACTTCAAAATTACATTAATGCTTTCTTTTCCAATACCCCAAATGCTCAAAATGAAGGCTATTTCCTCTGCATATTTTTAATATGAAAATTTCAAAGTCAGAAAATTTGCAAGAACAATTAAAATAGAAACCATATACTCACCACCCTCTCCTTCCTCCCTCCCTCCCTCTCTCCCTCCCTCCCTCCCTCCCTTCCCTTCCTTTCCCTCCCCTTCCCTTCCCTTTCCTCTTTCCTTCCTTCCTTCCTCTTTCTTTCTTTTCTTTCTTCCTTTTCTATCTAGCTATCTGTCATCTCTCTCTTTTTCTCATCTATCTATCATGTAATCTGTCTTTATCATCTACCTACCTATCTTACTCTCCTAGGGCTGCTATAACAAAATACTACAGACTGAGTAGCTTAAACAACAGAAATTTATTTTCTCACAGCCTGAAAATCCAAGATCAAAGTTTTTAGTTTGGGTTTCTCCCAAAGTCTCTTTCCTTGGCTTGCCCTCTTGCTGTGTCCTTACCTAATCTTTTCTCTTCTGTGCACACTCCTGTCTCTTCCTCTTCTTATAAGGCACTGGTCCTATTTGATTAAGGTCCCACTCTTATGATATTATTTAACCTTAATTGCTTTTTTAAGAGATATCTCCAAATATAATCACATTGGGAATTAGGGTTCAACCATAAGAATTTGGCAGAATGGCAGGGGATCAATTCTGTCCGTAAATCTATCTATCATCTATCTATCTATCTATCTGTCATCTATCTATCTATCTAATCTTGTTGAACCCTTTCAATGGAAATTTCAGTCATGATCCTTCATGGTTAAAAGCTTACATCTCCTAAAATAGGAACAGATTCCTACATAACAAATGTACTATATCACTTACAAAAAGAAACAATAATATCCTAAAACCATCTAATATCAACTCCATATTCAAATTTTCCCAGCGGTGGGTTTGCTACATCCATTTTTCCTTCTATACTTAGTAGTCAGTATCCTTCTTTGAAGAAGGGTTTATATCATCAACTAGGGATAAACTTTAGTTGCCTCTCAACAACCAAGTTAAATTAAAGCACAGATTCCTACTCTGGGATTCCTAGTGACCTAAAGATACACACCTGGGAGTTTGGTGAACTTCTTGAAAATGCATATGTAAATTTTTCTTGGGAGAGGGTCCATGGTATACTCAGATTCTTAAAGGTGTCTGTCATTAAAAACTACTTTTTAAAAATAAAATAAAATTGAAGGACCTCAGTGTGAAAAAGGAATCCATCAAAATCCTTGAGGAGAACACAGGCAGCAACCTCTTTGACCTCAGCCGCAGCAACTTCTTCCTAGGAACAACGCCAAAGGCAAGGAAAGCAAGGACAAAAATGAACTATTGGAACTTCATCAAGATCAAAAGCTTTTGCACAGCAAAGGAAACAGTTAAAAAAAGCAAAGGACAGCTGACAGAATGGGAGAAGATATTTGCAAACAACATATCAGATAAAGGGCTAGTATCCAAAATCTATAAAGAGCTTAGCAAACTCAACACCCAAAGAACAAATAATCCAATCAAGAAATGGGCAGAGGACATGAACAGACATTTCTGCAAAGAAGACATCCAGATGGCCAACAGACACATGAAAAAGTGCTCCACATCACTGGGCATCAGGGAAATACAAATCAAAACCACAATGAGATACACCAGTCAGAATGGCTAAAATTAACCAGTCAGGAAATGACAGATGCTGGGGAGGATGCGGAGAAAGGGGAACCCTCCTACACTGTTGGTGGGAATGCAAGCTGGTGCAGCTACTCTGGAAAACAGCATGGATTTTCCTCAAAAAGTTGAAAATAGAGCTACCTTATGACCCCGCAATTGCACTACTGGGTATTTACCCTAAAGATACAAACGTATTGATCCAAAGAGGCACGTGCACCTGAATGTTTATAACAGCAATGTCCACAAAAGCCAAACTATGGAAAGAACCTAGATGTCCATTAACAGATGAATGGATAAAGAAGAGGTAGTGTATATATATAAAATGGAATACTATGCAGCCATCAAAAGAAATGAAATCTTACCATTTGCGACGACTTGGATGGAACTAGAGGGTATTGTGCTTAGTGAAATAAGTCAGTCGGAGAAAGACAACTATCATATGATCTCCCTGATTTGAGGAAGTGTAGATGCAACGGGGGGGTTGGGGGGTAGGAAAAGAATAGATGAAACAAGATGGGATCGGGAGGGAGACAAACCAAAAGAGACTCCTAATGTCACAAAACAAACTGAGGGGGGCGGGGGGGAGGGGTGTAGGGAGAGGGTGGTGGGGTTATGGACATTGGGGAGGGTATGTGCCATGGTGAGTGCTATGAAGTGTGTAAACCTGGCGATTCACAAACCTGTACCCCTGGGGCTAATAATATGCCATATGTTTATTAAAAAATTTAAAAATTAAAAAAAATTAAATTTAAAAGGAGAAACAAATTTTTTTCTAGTTATCTGGTGTCACATATGAAGTTCCCCATGTTGATGGAAGCTTGAGAATTATACATCCTTAGAAAAGCTTTGAACAACATAGGTTTGAACTGCATCGATCTACTTATACTTGGATTTTTAAAAAATACAGTACAGTATATAAATGTACTTCCTCTTTATGATTTTTTAAATAACATTTTATTTTCTCTGACTTGCTCATTTATTGTAAGAAACAGTATATAAAAATACAGCATACAAAATAGGTGTTAACTGTTCCTGTTATCAGTCAACAGTAGGCTCTTAGTAGTTAAGCTTTGGGGAAGTCCCAGAAGTTATATGTGGATTTTTGACTGTGCAGGGGGTTGGCACCCCTCTCCACTCCTCCACAATGATGTTCAAGGGTCACCTGCATTGATATGTGCCATTTAAGAATGTATATTGCTCGGGGTACCTGGGTGGCTCAGTAGTTAAGTGTCTGCCTTCTGCTCAGGTCATGATCCCAGTATCCTGGGATTGAGTCCAGCATTAGATTCCCTGCTTGGCGGGAAGCCTGCTTCTCCCTCTCCCACTTCCCCTGCTTATATTCCCTCTCTCACTGTCTTTCTCTCTGTCAAATAAATATATAAAATATTTTTTAAAAAGAATGTATATTGCTGATAAAAGAATATCGAATGGAGTTAAAATATATGGGAAAGTAGAGGGAAATAAATACAACTATTAATTAGGATCCAATTTATGGTGCTATTATGAAGGATAATAATTTCTTAGCTTAAATAATATTCAGTGTCTTGATCACAAGCACCATTAAGGGAAAAAAGTGACTGAGCTGTGTTTTTTGTTAGTCTGTAAAATTAAAACATACCCTAAAAATTAAAGCATCATCCTTTGCAGACAGGCACTAATGACTCTGGGGCTGACAGGTTAGTTTAGTTCAAGCATTTCATAGATGATTAAAGTTAATGAGTGAAGTGTAAGCAGGACTCTATTTAATGAATGTGCTAATTGTTTTTCTTGCTGCAAATATTGGTGCTGCTTTTAACCACAATATACAGAAGATTAGGAGCCAATTCATTATACTTTTTTTAATGAGTTATATTTATACAATATAACAGCATTGTTAAATTCACATAGTACCCTTCTTAATATTCAAAGCACTTTACTAGAGTGTTCTATTTTAAGCTCCAAGCCATCCTTTGTCAGGAGGGAAGGCAGAAACAGTATGCCTATTTTAGCATGGTGGTTATGAGTGCAGACTCTGAATTCATACTGCCTGGATTTTGAGTGCTGCCTCTCCCACTTACCAGCTGTCCAATTTCAGAAGAGTTATTGACCTCTCTGTGCCTCAGTTATCTTGTTCACAAAGTGTGACTAGTGATAGTGTCTTCGCCTCGTCAGCTGTTAGAGCTTTGGTGAGTTAATGCTTGTCAAGGGTTTAAAGCCGTCCCGAGTAAGCTGAGAGCCCCATAAGAGTATCAATAATACCATCAGTTGCAGTATACCCTCGTGGTACACTCTTTACACAGTATCCACAGTGGTTTTTTAAAACTGAGGAGGGTGGGCGGGGAGGGGCGTCGGGAGAGGGTGGTGGGGTTACATTATATGTTTATTAAAAAATTAATAAAAATTTAAAAAATGGAAAAAATTAAACAAACAAAAAACAAACAAACAAGCAAAACCCTGAGGATTCCTTCCTGTTACCTGACTGCTTAAAATACTCTGGGACTATTTTCCTTGTGTGAGGAGTCAAATGTCAAGCTCGCCGTGGCCATGCACAGTTGCTTATACCTCATCCTGCACACTCATCTCTCTCCCCACCCGTGTTCTGTGCTGTAGACAGGCTGGTCCCCTTTCTGCTTCACAAACACACCAAATCCCTTCCCACTTCAAGGCCTTTTCTAGGACTGTGCTTCCCCCAGATCCTCAGAAACCTCCTGATCCACATGTCAACTCAAGCCCAACTCGGGAACACAGGATACTGTCTGTGACATCCTATCACCTCCACTAGGCCACCGTCGCTGCACTGTTTAATGAATAAATGAATGGACTCTTGTGAACCCTGGGGTTCGTGGCCCCCTACCATCACTGGTCTTTGCTTACTCTGTTTCCTCTATAGTGCTTACTACACAAACATTGCATAAGTATATGCAGAGGGCATTTATTTGTTGGAATACATTTCTTATGGGGCATGAATCCTTTAGAACTCAGAATCTCCCTGGTGGATACTATAATTCTTTCCATATGCTCTCTTAGCCAGTGGTTCTCAAAGTTCAGGGTACGATACGCTATGCCCAACCTCAGAGTTTCTGACTCAGTAGCTGAGGGAAGATCTCTTCACGGGGGTTACATTTAAGTTGGGATTTTAAGAATGAAAAGGAGTCGAATTCAATGGGAGCTGGAGAGAATTCAGGGGCAGGGAACCGCAGGTGCAAATACTCTGAGCTGAGAAAAGTGCTCTGCTGTTTGAGTAACAGAAGGGAGACAGGTATGGCTGAAACTCGGTGAATATTTATTGAATTCCTTTGCATCCCTCAGATGTACAACTTCGAGTAATTTAGCACTGCTCTATCATGATTTAGGCCAGAATAAATAATGTCTTCATTTCAAGTAATGTAAGCACCTGTAATATCAAAATACAGGATAGCAGCCAAGATGACTGTAAATTACTATAGAATAATAAAATCCCTTCCTAAAATGTAATTTCTAATTTCTCGAGCTGCGCACTTATGATTTATAAATTTTTATGTATATAACAATTCTGAGAGTTAAATCTAAAATGCAATAACATTTCCTCATGGATGCAAAAGAAATGCATAACTTCCCTGTTTAGAGCCATTTATTAGCAATCTATAACCTTTAGGGTGTTATCCCAAATCTTTAGGAGGGCACATGAGGCCCATCTCCACTGGCCTGTATTTCCTCTCCTTTGTCTCCTAAAATGTACAGTTTCTGCCCCAACTGTATGGAACCACCTGCAACATCCCAGATGGGTGTGCTATCTCATGCCTAGTTCCATTACTATATAGGGCTCTTCTGGGAAGCCTCCTCCAACTGCATCCCCTGAAGTTTGAGCGAGTCCCCCCTGGACCTCTACCATGCCGGAGCTTACTTCTTCCTTCATGTTATGATGTGTCCTCCTGAGCTCTTTTGTTCACTTCTCTATTTTGAACTTGGCTCTGAGATCCCCAGAAGGCAGGGACTATGCCTTTATCTTTCTCCACTGTCCATCGTAATACCAGGCCTACAGACTGCATGGCCCACAGAAATGCTTACTGAGTGAATGAAGGAATCAACAAATTCTCACGCCGTTGTCACACACAGAGTTACGATTTGTGGTCATCTCAGGAAGCCAGATGCAGTATTCTGAGTGTTTATATTGCTCCATGAAGTTCTGGGATTTCTGACACCTGCCCCTGGATCCCGCCTAGAAAGGACAAATGTGTTGTATAAGCCCTTCCTCTACCTGTGGCATAGATAAGGAGAATAAACATTTCTCCTGTCACAGGGAGCAGTGTCCTTTTGGCCTTACTGAGGTCTGGCTTTTATTATTTTTTAATCACTCACATGGAGTCCATCCCCTTTCCATGGCTGATGCCTCCTCAGCCTGTGAGAACTAAAGCTTACATGTCACACCCTGAGAAGTGTTTTCTGTCTCTCAGGGAAGCTTGTCCATTCCTTTGTAGCACCCAGCACAATCTCTATTCACATATTTATTTCTTCGCTGCCTCCCTGAGAGCTGGGTATTTGCCCCTCAAGAGGAGAGATGGTGGGGCGCCTGGGTGGCTCAGTGGGTTAAAGCCTCTGCCTTTGGCTCAGGTCATGATCTCAGGGTCCTGGGATCGAGCCCCTCATTGGGCTTTCTGCTTGGCAGGGAGCCTGCTTCTCTCTCTCTCTCTGCCTGCCTCTCTGCCTACTTGTGATCTCTGTCTGTCACATGAATAAATAAAATCTTTTTTTAAAAAAAGAAGAGAGATGGTCATTTTCTCTTCACTAGACAGAACACTTACGTTCTTCTTCAGCATCTGGTGAGAATTTGGCCGGATGAGTTTGGGATGAATTATCCTCTAAATATGTGCCATACTCCTAATGGCTGTGCCCAATTTTGAAAGAAGTCACAAAAAATAATTCTCAAAAAAAAAAAAACCCAGAAAGTAGGAATTCCTATTACAATTTTACTGATAAGGAAATAGCATAAAGAG
Organism: Taxidea taxus jeffersonii; assembly: GCA_003697995.1. NCBI lineage: Eukaryota > Metazoa > Chordata > Mammalia > Carnivora > Mustelidae > Taxidea > Taxidea taxus. Next base: position 145,678 of record ML100237.1, read on the forward strand.
AAATTGACTTGATCAAAATAAGTTAATGATAGGAATAAAGACGTGGGTCCTAGTTTTCTAACAGGAAGGCAGCTTTTACCTATACACTTGCCTTTAGAGAAAATTTCAGGGGTGCTGAAATGTGGATGGCTCCTCCAAAATTTACCCAAGTGAAAATTCTTTTGTCCCTCTGGTCAGTGTGCGCTAGGGAAGAAAAGGAAAAATCAATGGGGTGGTAATTAAATGATGGTAGAAATGATCCAAGGGCTATCTAGGCTTTCCTTCAAATCCCTATTGCCACCAAATTTATTATAAAACATCAAGATCTAAATGTGTAGCTCACACCAACCAATAAACTACTTTATATGCCATCTCGTCTTCAAGAAGATTTTATCAACTGAATTGCAATATGTCAACACTGGAGGTCTTTTCAAGAAAACTCAAATGTAAAACTCACTTCAGTCAAGATTTTATTTTTGGTTGGGAACCAACCAAAATGAGGCTCTGAGTTCATTATTCTAGTTTTTGGAGTGCTGTTTCAGAATAAACCCAAGAAGATGTTTCATTTTCAAAACATAATGCTTTGTACATATTAGTGTAAAGCACCATGACCCAAACTGTAGTTCTGGTATCTACGCATTGTGGCAAAAACTGCTCTGAGAACACATGATGACAATTCAAGCTCCTGTGAATTTTGATGAGCAAATGGCGTTGATTCGCATCTTTGTGAATTAAAAGGTTAGGAAATAAACGTCTGTGAACCTTTGCCTTTGATGTCGTATTGCCTGCTAGTCTATAGAAATAACTTCTTGTCTGTTCTCATAATAAATTCTGATGTTTAATACAGTATCCCTGAGACGATTTTGGCCACAATCCATGGGGAAAGAGAGTTATTGCTTCTGCCTGTGGTCAGCATTGGGGAGGCGTCTCAGAGAGATAGGCATTTGGGCTGGATCTTGGAGGATGACGAGGACCTTGCTGGACAAGTGAGGAGATTGTTTCTCTGGTAAGGAACGGCATGAACAAAGACTCAGAGGTGAGATAGGTCTACAGAGGGTACCGAGAGTTTGTCGAAGTCCTGTGAGCATAGGGGACAAGAAGAGAAGGGGGAAAGACAAAGGTGGGGAAGTAAGACTTAGAAGGTAAGTTGAGGCCAGGTCAAAATGAACCTTATGACCTATTAAGTCATTTAGGCTTCATTACAAAAGCAATTGGGAAGTATTAGCATTATTTGAAATAGTGCTTAAGAATTACAGACAAGGGGTGCCTGGGTGGCTCAGTGGGTTAAAGCCTCTGCCTTTGGCTCAGGTCATGATCTCAGGGTCCTGGAATGGAGCCCCACATCGGGCTCTCTGCTCAGCAGGGAGCCTGCTTCCTCCTCTCTCTCTGCCTGCCTCTCTGCCTACTTGTGATCTCTGTCAAATAAATAAGCAAAATCTTTAAAAAAAAAGAATTACAGACAAAAGTCAGCATGTAAAGACATGAACTTACGTGACCCTCCCAAAGAAGTTAACAACCGAGCATTCTGCAGAGGAAGTAAAAGACAGAAGCAGACCTTCTTGTATTATTAATGTGAAACCATGAGGTTTTCATCTATGATGTACAGTTGTAAGGGAAGCCACTGTGTTATAACCTAGGAATACACTGAAACACGATTAGGGACTCGGGATGTGGGGTTGCAGCAGGGGATTCCTTTTAGCAACTCTAAGGTTTGAAATCTCTGGTTTGACATGACACTTCTCTGGGACTGGGTTTCTTGAACTGTAAATGAGGGATCGGTTAGATCAATGATTTATATTAGAAGTCGACAGATTTTTTTCTGTAAAGGGATAGAGCACAAATGTTTAGAATTTGAGAGTTATATAATTTCTACCACACCACTCAGCTCTGCCATTGTAGCTTGAGAGGAGCTATAGACAATATACGGTTAAGTGAGTGTGGCTATGTGCCAATAAAACTTTATTTATGGACACTGGGATTTGAATTTTGTTTAATTTTAATATGTCACAAAGTATTCTTTTTAGGATTTTTTTTTCAACCATTAAAAAATTGTGAAACCCATCCTTGGTTTGCAGACAATAAAAACCAGGCAGTGGGCTGGATTTGGGCATATGGGCCATTGTTAGCCAATCCCTATTTGTTTACAACTTTTTTATTTATAGGAAAAATGTAATACTTCTTAAAAGTTCAACAAGAGTATATTTTCCATTTTTTCCGTTTAGTAATATATTTTTAAATGTAGTCAATCTATACTGACAAAACTTATGGTGGTTATAAGGATGCTTGCTTTAAGGTCATAAGGACTGATCAAAGGACACTCTCTAAAGGACTCAAATAAAATGACTTTCCAGATATGCGTACTATGATCACAGAATAGTTTAAAGAGAAACTACTTCACCAATCCTTATATTGTCAGTTAGAGGGAAAAGAGGGTATTTAAAAAAATACAGCATTAATATTTTTAAGACATTGTTTAAAAAAAATGAGAAAGGGTTAAACAGGTATTTGTACCCTGATGATCAGAACAGCATTATTCACAATAGGTAAAAGGTGGAAATAACCCAGATGTCCATCCATGGATGAACAGGTAAACGGAATGTGATATATACATTCTGTGGAATAGCATTCCGCCCTTTAGCCAATTCCAGAAATGCTACCACATGGATGAGCCTTGAAGACGGATGCTAAGTGGAACCAGCCCGACACGGAAGGACTAAAGCTGTACACTTCCGTTTACATTCACATTCACAGAGACAGAAGATGGAAGAGTGATTGCCAGGGGCTGAGAGGAAGGGGAAAGTAAGAGATAATGTTTGATGGGCATGGAGTTTCAGTTTAGGAAGAGGAAAGTTCTGGAGATGGGTGATGGCAATGGTTGTCTAACAATGTGAACGTACTTGATGCAGCCGACCTGTGCATCTAGGAAGGGCTAAAACGGTAAATTCCGTGTCATGTATATTTTACCACAGCAATATGAAAGAATGAGACAAGGATGAAATGTTTAACCTAGTATCACCCAAGACAAAAGGAAGAATTATGAATAGGCTGCTAGTATAGTAAGGAGTACAGGGCTCTTTGAACACAAAGGAACCCAGACGACTTTAATGTCTGTGTGTGGTGGTTTTTTTTGGTTCTGTTTTGTTTAGTTTGGTTTTTTAGCATTCCATTTATTACCAGTGTCTGTTTTTGAGCACTCTATTCCAGAGCACGCTACTTCAGGGTACCCTCTCAACTGCCGTTTTACAAAGGAGGAGACGGAGAACTTCACTGTCAAGGAACCAATAGGCAGGGGTGAGAAGCGTCCCTTGGCTGTGCTTCCAAAGCCTCCATAGCCTACTGCCTCCCTGAATTCGGAGAATACCCATGTATGTTAGACTGTTGAAATTGTCTGCCACCGAAAACAGGATTTTCTGTGTAATTCGTGTAGCCAGTGCTACCTCTGAAAGAGAGAGGACTCGGCTGCCTTGCCTTAGAGTGTGGGTCGGTGACACAGGACCTGCGTGCTGTGGGTCATGGAGAGGCCAGAAGGCCGATGCTATGTGCTCCCTGACGAAGCTGAGGCCAGGTTGATTTGCATCTCCACTCTGGGTGGAATGACTAATAGAGCGTTTTAGCCCACAGATTCCCACCTCAAACGTTTACACGACACCACTAAATAATAAATATGTGCATGGCTTATCTCTCCTACTTGACTATAAGATAAAGGCAGGAGCTGAGCCTGTTTAATATTTATATCCTCCATCAGATCGCCCTGTGCAGTGCTTTGCACCAAGTAGGCACTCAGCAAATATTTGTTGAATGAATGCATAAATGAATGTTAAATAATCTGCCTCCAGATTTTCCTTTTGTTTCAAATTTTCTCCTCCATCTGACACATGCAAGTTCCTTCCGTGTCCCTTTCATGGGTATTACAGATGCCCTCAACAATTTTTCATGTTTTTCTGGCCTGCTTTTTTCTCATCACTGCTGAAACAGACTGGGGGCCAAAAATAGAACCTCCTTGACAACTTTGCAGAGGACTTACGTCCCCGATTCCTGAGGTGGCAATACTGATTCTGCTAGAGCAGAATGGGAGTTTTACGACTGCCACATTCTTGATTTTGCCCGACAGAAGGAACAAAAGTTTTCCCTGAATGGTGGTTAATACAAACTGCAACGACCCTTGGAATGTGGGGTTCAGGACAAATAGAGGAATGTCACAGCTTGTCTTAAGATTGCTTAAAGATGCTCAAAAAAGAAATAGAATTCTCTCTCTCCTTTGTCCTTCCCTCCTTCCATTCCCACACTTTCTCATTCTCTTCGTTCCTCCCTCCCTCCCTCCCTTCCTTCTTTTTCTCTTTCTCTTCCTTTCTTTTTCCTTCCTTATTTCCTCCCCTTCCTTTCCCTCCCCTCCCCTTCCCTTCCCTTCTCTTTCCTTTCTTTCTCTATTTCTTACAATCTCTAGTTTATGGCAGGGTCAGTGACTCACATTTGTTTTCAAGCCGATGCATGTTATGAAGACACAAGATAAGAATGTGCATAAACACATATTCTGCCACAATGCTGATTCCTTTGGATCAAACTGGGGAAAACCCACAGCAACAGACACTGCCTCAATCTAGAATTGTCTCTAATCTATGTACACTGGCACATAGGTTCCCAGTGCTGCTCGAATAGGAATTAGATAGGAGACCTGGCTTCTTCTCTCAGGGACCTTGCAAGATTGCAGGGAAATAGGATAGACACAGAGGTAATAATACAAGGGACATCTAACTCTTAAGTGGGTAATGATCAAGTCTCAATAGACATTTGCACAATAGCTTTTATTTATGGGCTTTTGCTGTATGCCAGATACCATGGTAAGGAGTTCACATATTTATCTCTTGAATTCTACCTACCAGAGCCAACCTCAGGGCACAGGAGTTGGGAGGGGCGGGGCACAGTAAGGTGCAGTGGTTACAAAGCTCTGGTTCTGGGTGTGGCCTGGCCTTTTCCTGCTACAGAGAGAGAACCCTCCTTCCCAGAGACTTAGCTGGTGTATCCAGCCTCTGCTACCAGCTGTGTGACCTTGTGAGCACTGATGTCCCTCCCTTTGCTTCCGTTTTCTCAAGTATAAAATAAGGATAATCATAGAACTTACCTTACTGATTTGATATTAACTAAGATAATGTAAGCATAGTGCTTACAACAGGGCCTATGTGGAGTCAACGGTCTGTGACTATTCTGTGAATATCCTGTGAAGGAAAATTCTCAAGGATGACGACCTTGAGAATCAGAGGTTAAATAACTTGCCAGCGTTCAATCAATAAACATATACCAGACTGAGAATTCAGACGCAAACTGGACTGATCTCAAAGCCCTTGGATCTTAACCTGCTTCACAATAACCGCTGTTCAGAGAGCAGTAACTCACTGTGGATCAGCATGAAAGCAGGAAGATTTACAGGGAATATGAAAGGGTTTGAAGGAGGGACTAGAATTTGTTGAAAAAGACATGGAGACTGGAGGATTTAATGAAGAAAGATCTCTCGAGTTACCAAAATGTCCCTCCTTACCAAACCACTACCTCTGGGCTTCTTTTCTTCCCTGCCAGCCAGACTTGGCCTCCTTCCAGTGAGGAAGACACAGGAGCTGAAAAATCTACCACTGAGGATGTTCTGAAGGTCGAAAAACGCTGCCCACCCCTCCAGGAACATATAGTGGTCGCTCTAGGTCTTGGTTTCTTCTGCTCTATTTTAGGTTTTGCTTGCTAATCTGCACATGACTTTGGGAAAGAAAATATAATATTTTAGCATCTAATTATGTAAATATCTTATTTAAGTTAGAAACAATATTTATAAATGTGGCGGGAAAGGTGAACCACCTCTGTTTTCCTTGGGAGAACCAGGTTTCTCTCAAGTTAAGAGAATAGAGAAACTCTATGTGTACATATGTGTATAAGCATAGTTTCTATACCTATACCTATACTTACCTCTATACATCCATATATCGTCTACATCTACGTCTCTCTATATCAGTATCTATCCACATTGAAATGCAACAGAATTTTGGAAGCACTCTTAGCGTTATAAGCTATAAGGAGGCTGGTTGGCAGAATTTAATCTTTGTAGTTCACTTAGTGTCTAATTATACCTTACATTTTTAACCTGGAGATTAGCCACAATGATGGTCTCTCATCCTTTCCTTTCTCCATCCTTGGGTTCCGGAGTCTTTAATAGTTTTTGAGGAGGGAAGATGCTGGTAATGCACAGAGAAGGGAAACCTTGGGGACTGGAAGGGGAGGGGAGCAGGCATGAACAAGGCCAAGTGAGCACAAGTGTGGGAGAGGTTATGGGCAGGTGGAGAAAAGGAAGGTCCCACTGCTGTGAATGTGGGGATGCCTTAAATAGACTAGGTACATTATCCTCTGGTTCTGCATGGAAAGCTTTATTTGAGGCTGAAGCAGAGAAGTGACTAAACCTTTTCAGGATTCCCAGTCTGTGTTTGACACCTTTTTGGTGCTCTGCGCCCCCATCACCAGCTGTCAGCTGGATTCCACCCATAAGGAAGACGGTCATGAAGCCTGTCCTAAATGGACCCACTTAAACAGTTGACAGTAAGGCCATATCCTCCTGCTATGGTAAGGGCACAGGTCGAAGTGAAATGAATAAGTAGTTTAATGTATTATTCATTTCTCCCTCTTCACCCAGAATGATCTTAGATCTCTGGAACATTTCCGACCTTAAAAAATGCCCTGAAGTACACTTGAAAATCCTGTAGTCGTTACATTTGGCTTCCAAACTATGTCATACCCTTGTTTGATCATACCCTTGTTTGAGGCTTCATCACTCTTGCCTGAACCATTGCCATAAACCCTTTATCCATCTCCATGTCTTCCAATCTACTTTGTAACCGAGGCTGCAGTTTTCTTTCTAAATCACAACTCTGTAATGGTCATTTTCCGGCTTTTCATTGTCACCTATTTTTTTAAACCTTACTTTTCCTTTCTTCCCAAATCCAACATAATCTGGAATCCCCACCTATAAAACACTGAAGCAGCTGTGCTCTGTGGAAGTAGGGTTGGGTGCCGGCAGAGTTCGTGCCCACCCAGTCTATGTCCCCACGTGTTTTGCCCCCTTGACCTTGGCCATCCCCTCTCCTCGCCATGGCATCCACAGGATCCCTTAGAACCTGTTTGGATCAGGAGCATCCAAAGCACATAGCACAGCTTCTTCAGCTCCCCTTCCTTGCAGCTTCAACACTGGGCCACTCACTGTGTTCTCCACCTTTGTACTCTCTGCCCCTCTCCCTGGAATGCTCTCCTCCTTCTCGGCTGCCTGGCGATCTCCACTCAAACTTGGAGAAGGAGCTCAGATGTTACCTTCTCTTAGAACCCTCCCCAACATCCCTGGAGAGAGTTGGTCACCCTCTGTGCCCATGGCTGTCCCTGATCCTTTCTATTATACCATTTACGACATTGTTTTGCAGTTCTCTATCTGCAACTATGTTATCCCTCACTCGGCGATCAGAGAGGTTGTGTCTTACTATGTTTGTTTCCTCATGTCTGTTCCTGTCTCCTAGCACTGTGCTTGTCCATAACAGGTTGGAGTGATCTTCACTGGTGAAATCAGGGAAAATAGTGCACTGAGCTCAAGTCAGGTTCAAAAAGTGTCTTGAGTCCATTGATAGCTTAGCAAACTTGGTGAAAATAAGTGAATGTTTTCTTCATTCTTTGTGGAGTAAACTAACAATTATGGTTTTATCCTTTAAACTATACCATCAAGATAAAATGGACTTCTTTAGGGTACATGTTGAGTCACAATATCCAGAGTTAAATAAAACTGAAGAAAACGGTTCTCTGGCATTCCTGGGTTATGATCCTACTTCTTCTTCAAGGCCTAATCCACACATTGCCTTCTCCCAGGGGCCTTTGTTGGCTTATCATTCCTATGTTTGTCTCCCTCTATTTAACTCTTCTAGTGATGATTGTTTCTACTGCATAATTCATTCCTAAATTCCTTACCCTGGACTCAACCAGTATTTTGGATTAAAATATGTTGATCCATGCAAGCAAAAGCTGTGTTTCATGGCTCTTTGTGTTCTGTCTCTTCTGTTAATCAACAAAGGACTCAGATCTCCAAGGATTCTTTTTCAAAACCTTCAGGGGAAAAAAAAAAAAAAAAGCTATTCAGGGAAAAGGAGGCTTACTGAAACATGTGCCATTTGTTATTTTGAGCACGTGGTTCCTCCTTAGAAGTTGTATAGAAAGGTAAAGATTACTATCTAAAAAAAGAGAGAGAGAGAGAGAAATATTTAGCAGCTTCCACATTTCAAGGATGTGGTAGGATTTAACTAAGGACAAAATCTGTCTTTGCTAGGAAAATGCAGTAATGGGTATTGTTAGGTATGCAAAAGGAAGTCCATGAGCTCGATGGACTATAATAGGAATGCTCACTTTTTGTCTGGTAGGCAGGAGGTACTGGGAGCCAGGAGAGAAGGAAAATTGGAAAATGGGGATCTTGGTAGGGACAGTGGACCCGGACCCAACACAAGAAAGGACTGGTTAAGAAATTTCCCTTTGGGAGATGGATGAGGAACTATAAGAACACTATTCTCTTGTATTCAATGTTGAGCTGTTTATTATTCCATGAGGTGCTCCTCCCTCTTCATTATTCCCAGGCATTTGAAACAGTCTGTTGTGCACAAAGGCTTTTTGTTGGCCGTGTGTGTCGGAAGGAACGAGGAGAAAGGTGACCGTGCACAGCATGGAAAGAGGAGGGGGTCACAGGAGAGGGAAAGGAAGCAAGGAGTCGGAAGAGGCAGGAAGTCTGGGTAAGGGGGAAGTAGGGTCACAGCAGACTCCAGGGTAATACCACGGAGTCTTAAAGGGCGGGCGATACATCCCCTAGTTCCAGGATTAGGAGCTTAAACCATTTCCTCTGGGTATGAAAGAAAAGGATGATCTTTTCCTTTGGGCTACAAAAGAAATGTTGACCAGAAGGGTATGTGTGCGCTCTCGGTAGGATGCTTCTCCCCAGCAGCAGGGCTATCCTAGGGCCTCTGTTAAGACCTGGGCATCTCGACTTCAGAGGACTGATGTCTCATTTGTCACATCGCATATGGTATGGTGTTCTGTTGTAAGAATGTGAAACCATCTTTGTAATTTCGCTTTTGATATTATATATTCTTGATGTCATTACTCACTGCCATTTAAGTTTCGTGTCTTATTTTAGATCCAATTAGTTTTTAAGATCAGATCTTAAACATTTTCATGGGACTCTCTGCAAAGCCCATGAACTGCAGCCCTGTGCTCGATACATTAAGCTCTTTCTTGCAGAGGTAAAGCCAATTCCCAAAGAGGCATGATCAGCTTCTCTTGACAAACACAAATATTTAATTCACACCCACAAATGCTTAATTTAGACCCTGATTGTTCAAATGGAATTTCAGTCCGTTAATTAAAATAGCATAGAAATAATTTTTAGTGTAGGTCTTTATCTATAAGCCTTTTGGTTATCAGTGAGGGTCTTGTTTCTAATTAAAAAACAAAACGAGACAATGCACAGAGTAATTAGTAAATTAAAACCTTCAAAGTAAACCTCAAGGCCTGATAAGAACTCTAATTTTTAGAAGTGTTTTTATGTCAAGAGACAATTTAAAGTACAGGTTTTATAGATATTTTCCTTTTAAATAGAATTCTCTTAGCTAATCAGATGTTGAGCGGCGTTTCCTTTAATTTTATCTGGCCAAGCTTCCCTCCATCTGTTTTCCCATAATTCTCTCATTCTCTCCTCCAGATGTTTGGCACGGCATCTCAACTAGATGTCTATTTCTTCTTGTTCTCCTTCACCTCACATGAACCTTCCAAGTCATAATTCTTTAGAAATAGACACAAGGAACCTTAGTCCAAATTACCATCTTTTACTTAAGGACTTCCATCTCTAAGGTCAGTCCAAATCAAAATAATTTCTCATTGTAGAATTTCTTGGCTGTGTATATTTAAAAAAATAAAAGAGAAAAAGAAACCAGAAGCCCAAGATTGTTAAGGAACATCTTTGTGTTCACACAAGCCAGACTCAGGAAAAGGAATTAAACACCAAGAATTTTACTTTTGATTCTTTTTTAACATTTGATTAACTGAAAACTGAAGCTATTCTATCAGCCACTCTACAGCTTCAACTTTGATCAATGCCTCTATTCAATGGGAGGTCAAATACCTGAAGGGAAATAAAAGAATTCTCTGGAACATATGGCAGGAAAGGATCATTTGTGTGTGCTTGCAGAGAAGACAAATGACTCGCATTCCTTGCTCTCTCACTGTGTCAGTGTTCTCTGCCGCTCAGCCGGTCCTAGACAATCTTGTGCTCCAGCTAATCTGCTGCATTTCAAAGCAAACTAAATGGAAATAAAGGTTTAAATATCTGGAAAGTAAATCATGATTTTAAAAAAATCTAGCAGCATGAAAAAAATTTTTCTGACAGTGTACAGCATGTTAGGAAAAGTCTTTTCTGAGACCACCTGCTGATATTCTATTTTATAACTGGAGAGAATACTGCCTTATGTCCAAAACTTAGATAGAACTAAAGCATTTGATGAGAAAGAAAAAAAATATACCATAAACCTCATTAAGAACTTAGGTAGTTTTCATGGTGCAAATGAATCCACCAAACAGAAAAGTTTCTCCCTCCTCATGTCTCATGTTTAGCCTTTATTCTTCCACCTTCACTGGCAACATCTGGGTGAAGTCAGTATGGGCTCATGCTGCACTTGGACAATGATCTTCAGCACGTGTCTCCCTGCTTCCGGGCTCTCCAGGATCCTGTCCATCTATGTACTAGAACTCCTTCCACGGAGAACTCTGAATTTGTTTAGAAGAAATAGCTCACAAAGTACTGGGGGAGAAGACAAAGCACCAAGGACCCACTCAGGGGCATGGGTGGAGCTCTCCTGAAAGAGGCGAATGGGAACAGTGCCTTGCCTGACTCATAAGGAAAAGGAGTAGAAAAACAAAAAATGCAGGGAATTGGAAGTAGATGGAATGGGCCCTGGTGATGGCAGAATATAGCTCTCTCCTTGATGTGTCTTGTTGCATGACCCCCCACTCCTCTTTAGAAAGTTACAAAGCTTGTAAAATATTTGGAAGTCATGGATTTGGGGGACACCAAGGATGAAGCCAGGCATCATATCCACATAGATGGGCACGACACAGGAGCATGGAGCTGTTGGGAATTGAGAGGAAATGGACATAAGAAAGTGGAAAATGTAGGAGAGTTTTGAACCATCGTAGGTTGTGGCATCAGGCTCCTGTCAAAGCTCTCCGGGTACAGGCAAGCTGGCTGAGCTTTAGGTTAGACTGCGAATGAGTCACATTACCTGTGGAGTTGACTTTGAACTCATCAGTTTGACTTTCCAGCCCTGTGTGATTTTGCCTCCGTTGACGACTTTCCAGACTCCTTTCCCTCTTTTGATTTAGTTAAATCGAGCTACTCATTTTCCCATGAACGTAAATATTACATTTCTGTACTACCAGTTATCGCCTGAGTGATCGGGGGGAAATTACTCAGCATTTCATAATTTCAGTCTATTTATCTGGGAATTACCTGGGAATAAACTCATAGGGTTGTTTCAAGAATTAAATGTGATCACATGGGTTAAAAAGAATCTGTAACCTGCTTTTCACACCGTGACACACCCAGTGAGTGTCATCTGCCACCCATTCTGCCCCCATTTTCACTTATGAATTTTTGCTTCTATTAGTCCTTTTGCCTGACTGTTGCTTTTCCCTGCCAAGTTCAAAGTCTGCCTACTTCAAAATACTATCATACTTCATCGCATATGGCTAACATTGTAGTAATTAATGTTTCTCTCTTCTCTTCTGGTGGATTATAAACATCCCAAGAACATTCACCTTTATCTCCTTTATAGTGTCTAAAGAGTTTCAAATAGTATATGCTCCATAAATATTTACTGAATACATTCTCCACGATTATTTACCAAGATGCTCCACATGATTTTCAATCAGAAAATTTAAATTTATTCCATTAAATTCTCAAAAACAAGGCAGAATTTCTCTACTAAATATTTCCCATCCAATTTTCAAGGACCACATTTTAAATATCAAGCCACATTCCCTTGAATATGTCTATCACAGCCTAGGTCATAACTAGTACAATGTTTTGACATAAATCAAGTCCATAATATGAAATTGAATAGAACTTATTTCAAGCTTCACACTAATGAAGGAAGGAAAATAAAATCATTTGGAAAAGAGCTGCCAAACATTGGACAGCCCACTAATTTAAAAAAATGAGATGTTTCTTTTCACCATCCCTAAGATATTGGGATGGCAGGTGTGCCTGTTTTATGTCATTGCTTATGTTTTCAATTGAGGAGTAAACTTTGCCTGTAGCCAGTGAATCATCCGAGCCTTTTGCAAAACTTAATTGAGAGGTCATTATTTGCTTTGCTTCCTACTTCCTCCACATCTTCACAGCCTATCAGCAATCTCAGTGATGCACCACTCTGTTGGTAACTCATACGGTATATTCAGAACCACAGATCATGGCTGTTAGACCTGCCAGATGTTCCTAGTCCCTTGCTGCAATTAAGTTCCAACATAGCCCAATTTGAAAGAGATGAAGAAACCACAGTTCTCATTAAGAATATTCATGAGTTTGCACCTTGGAAAGCCAGAAATCACATAATGTGCCAGAGTGGACAACATCCTATCCTTCAAGAAGAGAAAAAAATAAATATATACGGTTGTAAATAAGTCACCAGGTGTGCACTGATGGGACATTCTGAAGTGAAACAGGAGGTATGAGATTGAGGGAACTACCTGAACTCTCAGTCGAACCTGTCTTAAATTTAAAGGGCTATATCAGAACTCCCAACCCTGGCTGTATGTTATCATCCGATAAGCTTAAGAAAGAAAATCACCCATGCCTGGGTCCACCCGCAGGGCTAGTCTAGATCAAGAAAAAGGAGCAGTACTGTTGTTGGCATCCTCAACTCCACACAGAAGTAGCCTCCAGACAGTTGCTATGGTAACCACGAGAGTGTTCTTCTTAGACATTAAAAATGAGAACGCAAAGCATGTTCAGCTGGACTAGAAACAGGTGCCATGTGTAGCATGTTCGAACTAGGGTCAACTAATCAAATTAGGCAATGCAGAGGTTTTCTGTGGCACCTGCCATAAGTTATCAGCAGTTCCTGATGGCACCTTCAGAAGCAATACAGGGAATGACCTTTACTATGACATTCTCCTGAAGTGGTAGGGTTCATACATTGTAAACCACGTTCAGTCCATTGTGATTCTGGAGTTAAAACCCTTGAAAAGATGTGGAACACATGATTGCAAGTTAAGAGACAAGAGGTCAGTTTCTGTCATTAACTAGCTGTGAGACTTGGACAAATCTAATAAAATAAAAGTTTCAAGAGCTAATTTTAGGGGTTAGAGGGGGCCTTAGAGGCAATGTATTTCATCCTACCATGGATATCTGTTTTGGGGGTTTCCAAACTCCATTTCCCTTTTATTCTGTAGGTGATTCTTGGCTTTCGTTTGGAAATCAGTCTTCCTTCACTCTCTGGCTTGTACCAACTCCACTTCTGGCCCCAGAGGAGGGCATATTACCTAGGTCTGACCAGTTGAAACACTGTATTCCCCATTCACAAGGTGAGTGATTTAGGGATGTGATGAAGTTGGTTAAATCCAATGAAACCTAATTCTGGGACTTTTCCTAGAATTATGGAAGGACAAACCTTTTTTTGCTGGGCTTTATGTTTTTAGGAAATAAAGCTGAATATGTGAGTAGCAATTTGGTCATCACAGAAGGAGAATCTGCATGAGGATGAAGCCAACACAACAGAAATTAGAGCTAATAGAGAGGTGTACTACCCTGGTGACATAATTTAAAGCTATGCTTGAAGTTGGCTTACCTTTTTTTAGTTACCTAAATCTTTGAAGTCTTCCTTTTTAAAAATTAAGCTGGCTTGACTTGGATTTCTTTTGCTTATGTCCAAAATAGTTTTGGTTAATACAAACTCCTTATGTTAGAGGCTTAGGAAAATGACACCAAAAGTGGTGGCGACTTGTCTAGACCTAGACAAAGCGAAAAGAAGGATTAGAACCAATTTCTGGGCTTCTTAGTTCAAAGACTTTAAAAATACAACCAAACCTTCATTTTATTTTAAGTAACAGTGCTGACAGCTTGGAAATTTCCATTTAACAGACTCTTCCCTCCTTTTTAGTAGCATCAATCTTCTTAATTCTTAATAGATTAATTTTCTTGGGACCTTTTGCTGTTTCCGAATTTACTTAGCTTGTAACCTGTGTACCTAACTACGAAGTTAACGAGAAACAAATGAAACAATAATTCACCACTCAAATCAATACTTCGGCTCAGTGTAGATCAAATAAACAATAGGTTCTCTGTGTTTCTTATTTTTCAAGTTTAATTTTCAATAGATTTTTCAACGCATTATAGCATCAAGACTTCAATTTCCAATCAGAGGCAGAAGAGATGGATATCTTAAAAAGGAAAAAGGTGAAATTAGAGATTAATATTAAGCTAAAAATTAAGCTCCCCCAACAGCCTTTCTCATTCTGCAGCTAGTGAATTAAAAGCCAAATAATTAAATGTTTTGCTAAATCTGTCAATCCAGCTTAAGCACTTTGTTCTCCTCAAACTATGTCCCCTCATGACCCACTGTCCATCTCTCTATGATAGCACTTATATTGAATGCTTAAGTGTCTGTCTCCCTCACTGGACCTTGAGCCCCTCAATGTCAGGGACCTTGTTTTAATTATCTCTAGGTCGCATGGACACTCAATCATTATGCATGCTGTGGAGCAAAAGTTGGAACACATGGCTGTTTCCAGTTACTTAGAGCATTGAATCAATGTGCTTCCTTTGACTATGTCCAAGTTCTCATTGGTCTGTTATTAGTATGTGTGAAAAAAGTTTCTCATATCTCGAAACTAATTTCAGGTTTTGAAAGTTTCCACATGGACCATTTTTAGTCAAGCAGAACCTTGTGGGATTATAGACCCTAAAGTGTCATATCTAATTGTTATATTTTATGAAAATACCAATGTATTCAGTTATCATCTAGAAGTGATATTGTGGACTGGCACTCAGAGGCTGTGTAAACAGAAAGAATCTACATTCCAGAATCTTCTCAAATCTTACTTGCTATCCTTCCCATTTGTCTCACATCATCTGGGGGGATAGAAAGTGTGAACCTTTTTCGTTTTCTATACCTTGAAGTATTGAATCCAACCAGAGAGAGACTAGAATAAGGAACATTATGGAGTTTCATGTTATTATATCTACACGTAAAAGTAGACATGTCTACATTGTACACCTCTACCCCATTCAGAATGGAGAGGCTCGGGACACTTTTAATCTAGGGAAGGAGTGATATTAAATTTAGCAGTGCATAACTTTTGTTTCTTAAGCTAGGGAAAATAGAGAAGAAATTATAGCACTGTTCATTTTGAAGAAAATAATGCATCCAAACAATTTTTACTGGAGATTTCAACTTTTTTCCATTTAAAAGTGAAATATTTTAAAATTTGCATATTAATGTAAAAGAAGAGGCCAGCTCTACATATAATACCTCTTTCATTCCTCACAACATCCCTAATAAAGTAAATATTATTGTTCACATTTTATAAATGAATGATAAGCTTTAAGGAGGGTAAGTAAATTGTCCACAGTCACCCAGATAGTAAGAAGCTGAACTGGATTGGAAGTCAAGTATGCTTGGTTCATAGTTGCTCTCCTGACAGCTCTATTACATGGCTTCTCAAAACACGGTCTCAACAACTTAGTAGTTTCTCCATCTATTGTGTGTCAGCTACCATGCTATATGCTTTACATTCTTTTTTTTTTTTAAAGATTTTATTTATTTATTTGTTAGAGAGAGAGAGAGAGGGAACGAGCACAGGCAGACAGAGTGGCAGGCAGAGGCAGAGGGAGAAGCAGGCTCCCTGCTGAGCAAGGAGCCTGATGTGGGACTCGATCCCAGGACGCTGGGATCATGACCTGAGCCGAAGGCAGCTGCTTAACCAACTGAGCCACCCAGGCGTCCCTCTCCTTTACATTCTTTACCTCTGTTAAAGCTCACGACACTTCTGTGACTTGAGTATTATTATCTGTGTGTTAGAAATCCAGAAACCAGCTTAGGTAACTTGCCCAAGGTCATAGAACTTCTATGGTAGAATCATGCTCTTAGACACACTTTACTCCTTCAGCTAACACTTAGTAAACACAGCCTCTGTGTTGGGCATCACGGGACCACAGCTGGGCCAAGGTAAGAAAGAAACATAATTTCTTTTCTCAGCTACTTTAAATATTAGTAAAATGTTATTTATTTATTTATTTATTTGATAGACAGAGATCACAAGTAGGCAGGCAGGCAGAGAGAGAGGAAGGGAAGCAGGTTCCCCGCAGAGCAGAGAGCCGGATGTGGGGCTCGATCCCAGGACCCTGGGATCATGACCTGAGCTGAAGGCAGAGGCTTTTACCCACTGAGCCACCCAGGCGCCCCAGGAAAATGTTTTTTAATAAAGATATTGATTTGTGCAAAAACTGAAGAATAGATATCATCAAAGCATTAGTGTCTCTGAAATTTGACTTTAGACTCTCGAAGGACTTCACACACTCCAGTGCCTTCCTGGGACCCTCAATGAGAATTGCTGAACTGAGTTTAGTCCATTTGCTTTGGAATCTAGGAAAAACCTCTCTTTTTACCCTGGGGCTTTAAAAAATCATTGGCTTCCAAGGACAGGGAGTGAAAGGATGGGCAGATGGGTAAAGGGGAATGGGAGGTACAGGCTTCCAGCTATGGAATGAATAAGTCACAGGGATGAGAGGTAGAACCTAGGGAATATAGTCGATAGTACTGTAATAGATTTGTATGGTGACAGATGGCAGCTACACTTGTGGTGAGCAGAACTTAATGTATAGATTTGTGGAATCACTACGTTGTGCACCTGAAACTAATGTAACTTTGTGCGGCAGTTATAATTCAGTTAAAAAAAAAAAATCCCTGGTTTCCTTTCCAGTCTCCTTTGGCCCTACACCCACTCAGTCTCTCCTACATGGAAAAGACTTGACCCGCTGATGCCCAGACACCCTTATTCTTACTCTGTTTGTCTCCTTTCTTCTCCTTTCTTCTGCTGTCCAACATTTCCGATGAGGAGTTTATCCTGTCTGCTTCCATTTCCATATTTCCTGTTTTCCCTCAAGTACCTGCAATCTACGATTATCCTGAAGTCTGAATGCAGGTAAAATTCTCAGAACAGAGAAGGTGTTCAGTAAGTGCCAGCTATCCTAGTGGCTGCCACTGTCACTGCTCATATGCGTGCCTCACTATCATACCAAATACATTAGATTCCTAGGGCTGCCATAACAAATTACCATAAACATGGTGGCTTAAGACAGCAGAAATGTATTATCTCACAGTTCTGGAGACCAGAAGTCTGAAGTTAAGATGTCTGGAGGGCTGCATTCCCTCTGGCGGCTCTGGGGGAGAATCTGTCCCATGCTTCTTCCAGCTTCTAACACTTGCTTGAATTTCTTGGTGTTCACTGTCCTGTGGACACATCACTTGAATCTCTGCCTCTGTCTTCACATTGTCTTCTCTTCTGTCTGTGTGGGTCAGATATCTGATTCTCTCTGATAAGGACACTTTTGATGTTATTTAGGGTACCTCTGGAGGATCCACGATAGTCTACTCATTACTAGGTCCTTACCTTTATCATATCTGCAAAAACTGTTTTTCTAAATAAGGTGATATTCACAGGTTCCAAGTGGTAGGATTTGAACATGTCCTTGGGAGCCGTTATCAGGCCATCACACCAAATTAGAGGCTTTTTAAGAAGAGTAATCCATTTTCTTCATCTTTGTACCTCCCACAACATCTAGAACTGGTGAATAGAGGATGATAGATTCATGGGTGCCCATAAGTTATCAATAAGTAAACAAATGTATAGATAAGTAAATTACCAAAGATGGTCATGCCTGGATGGATGATGAGAGTGTGCCTAAGGTCCGGTTTAAAAAAAAAAAAATCAAAACAAAGGAGGTGTCCAACTGACACCCCCCAAATGAAAAGCTAAATATTAAATATTTTATAATTAGTCAGAGGCTTGATATGACTATTAATTAAATTATTAGGAAAAGTTGGATTTCCAGTTAAAAAAATGTAATGTGTCCTAAGCTATGGCCTATGCAGTACAGCCCTATCCTGAATGGTTTCACATCCAAAGAAGAATAGCCCCCAAAAGGATTCCAGTGTCCACCCACACTTCCCTCAAACATTTAAAGGTCCATGCACAGATGTACAACAACTCTTTAAAATCCACTGCTCTCTTCCAGTCTCTAGTTCACTCTGACACTTCTTGAAACAATTGAACCTCTCATTTTATTTGTCCCAAAGAACACTACCAATTCATGGTGTCCTATTGGGTTGCCCCATTCCATTGTAAACATACCCCCATTCTCTACATACCTTACCTACCTCACCCAGGGAGGCCAGGGGGAGGTATGGACACTCTGTACAGACATAGGTGGGGGGGCACCTTGGAGGGTTTAGAATTGATGGCCACTGTCTGGCTGAGCCAGCTGGCTTTTACTTCTCGCCTCCTTATAGTGTTCACTAATCACAGAAATGTATTAGCTCTCCCCTGGTGATATATACAGTATCTAGAAATCAGATGTTTGGCAAATAGCCCACTTGGGTCCAGTCAGAATAAGATGAGTAATTCTTCAACTAGTGTGAGATTAAAAAGACAGAGTCTGTTTGTGTGTGCAAATCTATTTCCTTTCTTAGAATCTTAGAAATCACAAAACACGCACCACAGCAGGCCCTGCACTTTCTATTGCCAAGGAGAAAATGCAAAATAAAGGCCCACTACTGGATGGATTGCTCAGTCAAAGGAGAGCCATGGCACATTAAATTCAATAAACCACTCAAGCTTCTGATCGAATATATTATGGGAACACTATAGGCTACAGTTTAAAAGATTAGTCCAGGAAGAAACAATATACTACTGCATTGGCTTTCTTGCTGGTAGTCTCAGCTTCAGGCACAAGACGATGCTACCTGATAGTTGCCATGGTAACCATGCAAGTGTTCAGCTGGAGCGTTTTCAAATGGAAAAATAGAACATCATACATGAGTCTGCTGTTTAAAGAGAAAAAGGATGGGCAGCAGCTTGAAAAATGGGAGTCTGCCAGTATAAATTCTGCAATGTCAGGCTCATGAGTCTTCTGGGTTTTGTGAGGCTAGTTAGGGCTGCTATGGCACATCTACTCATGGGGGTCCAAAACTGCTGGTGTCCTGGGTAACTTTCAGGGGGAAATGCAGGGTAAGAGCTGTATCTGTGATGCTGTGAAGGTTGGAGAGGACTCTGTCTGTTGGGTACTTGGGCTTGTCATCTTCCCCAAACTAGCTCCCTCATGTCTTGCCAGACCCACCAGATCCTATAGTTAGTCACAATGAGTTGTATGTTCACTTCACTTAACGTGCTCTGCCCTGACTCTGCCTTTATGCCCTGCACACCAGTTCTCTGGTACTGAAAGATCAAGAAATTCATCCAGTGTCCATTCAAGTAGCCCTTTCAGCCTATCTGAACATTGACCTGCACAAGAAGGTTCATGCCTCACCTCTGCCTGCAGCTCTCTCCCCCACAAGCACTACTCCCCACCTTGTGCCCCCTGCCCTTTACCACTTATGTCCTCCATTTACAGTGAGGCTGCTTTATTTCCTATGAGCTCTCTGATTCCTGGGAAGAACTCCCATATGGGCCAGCTCTGACCTTTTGTTGGACCTGCATAATGTTGGAAATCTAAACCAACATTCAGTCAAGTGATTTCCTGAACATTCCAGATATATTCTGGCAGCTCCAAACCCATGTTCTTGCTTTGGCAGCCATTGACTAGAGCGGAGAAGTGACTGCCCTTTTTAAGGTCATGCTCACTCCCCCTCGATGGTGGCTGTGTCACCACAATACTTACCTGCCTGGCTCCTGAAAAGTCTGGAAGGACTGAAAGAACTCCTGCTCTTGAGAGTGGAGACAGCACAGCCTATTCCTCCCTCTATGTTCTTCATCTGCTTGTTTCTCCCAGAGCCTAGTTCCTCTCCTTGACAGGTACACAATATTGGTGTATTGATGAAATCAAAGGTGCTGTCATGTATTCGGTGGATGCTGACTGCGTATTCAGGCTCTCCTCCTCATGCACAGTGAAGGTGAGTTGCCAGCATCCTTGGTGACATGCACAACCTCGTGGCAAGAACATTTTCAAGATGGGGAGGAGATTCTGGTAGATGTGAGCGTCTCACTAGAGATGCGGCCCGAGTCTGGGTATCTTTCTTTGAATGGACTGAAGAGAGAGCTTGGCAAAGCTGGAGACCTATGTCAAGTAATGGCTGCAGGGCTGCTGCAGGGAGCCTTCTTGTGTGTCCCCCCCCCCCCCGCATCATCCACACCCATTCGGTCATCAGTCATTCCATCAATGTCTACTGGGGCCATTTCACAACCAGGCTCTATGGAGAGTGAGAACAGCAAAGGAGACAGTTTCCATCCCTGTCCTCATGGTACTTATATAGTCTAGCAGACTTTTTTTTTTTAACCCAAAGGGCTAAAGCAGCTGCTAAATGGACTTCATGAACAATTTCATAGAGATAAAATTGTGCCAGAGACAAGTCCAGAAAGAGGAGGAGGAAGAAGGAGAGATGTAAATGGCCACAACATAGATGGAAATGGTTGACTTTCTTGACACACAAAGAAATAACATTAAAATAATAATGACATGTCTTTATCAATACTCGATTTGGCAAAGATGATTTTAAAAAGAATCACAATGCCAGTTGTGGAGAATGTGTAAGGTAATGAGCATTCTCGTTTCTTTTCAGGTGACCGTAACCGGGTACAGTCTTTCGGGAGGGCAACTTGGCAACAAATGTGAAAAATCTGTAAATTTTTTTTTATTTAATAGTGCAATTTCTAAGACTTATTCTCAGGAAATAGTTAAGGGTGGGCATGAAAATTTAGCTCAAAAGATTTTTGTGGAAGAGTTGCTAGTAATAATAATACCGTCCCACTAAATAGGAACAAGGAAAGCAACTAGCAAGTGTTAAGCACATCCTATGGGAGCTCCCTCCCCTAACTCTCTCCCAACCTTTGTGAAAGGTGTGACTGCTGGCTGAGGAAAAGGTGTGGGGAGGTGAGTAGCTTGTCCATGCTGGCGCAGCTGTAAAGCAACACCGCTGGAAGGGGGTGGCGCCCATTCAGTCATCAAACCGTGTTTCCTATTGCTTCTATTAGTGAAAAAAAGTCAAGATCTCACGTTAGGGAACTGGTGTAATAAATTACAGAGCAGCCATGCCATAGAATGCTAGTCACCCATAAAAATAACATAGATGAAGATACATCTGCTTGGTAAGATGTTTGAAATATGCTACTAAGCTAATTATCACACGGTGTTTATGTGAGGTCCCATGTGTATAAAGGAGTCAATTTATAGGCACACGTAAGCATAGAAATATCCAGAGGCATAGATACCAAGGTTTTTTGTTTTTTTTTGGGTTTTTTTTGACAGACAGAGATCACAAGTAGGCAGAGAGACAGGCAGAGACAGAGAGAGGAGGAAACAGGCTCCCCGCTGAGCAGAGAGCCCGATGCGGGGCTTGATCCCAGGACCCTGGGATCATGACCTGAGCCGAAGGCAGAGGCTTTAACCCACTGAGCCACCCAGGCGCCCCTAGATACCAAGGTTTAATCAGTGACTGTCTCTAGGTGATAAGGTGATTGTGTCATTTTCCCCCATCCATTTTTTTTAATTATCTATTTAAAAAACATCTATATTACTTATTTTAAGGTCCTTATATTTACTTTTCAAAAAATATTGGGGCATATTGACTTAGTATGAGCCTTCCAAATCATTACATGACACTCTGACTCTGGCTTCTCTGAATTCACACTGCTTCCTCTGGGGTGTTATAAAAGTCATCCTGGGCTGAAAGCAGGCAAATGTGGGTTCCAGGCTCTGAGCTCATCTACTGATGTACCCAGGATGTGTCCTGAAGCCAGTACCTGGCTTTCCTGGCCTTAGCTGACAGTGGTCAGGCTAGCTGAACTCTGAGGCTCCTTCCAGCCCTCACACATATGTGCTTATGTTTCATATGTGTTCAGTTTCTCCTTTACAGACAGCCTGTAACAATTTCTAGTTTGCAAGAGAAAGATCTGAGAATATGAAATCATTTTGGTCTATTACAAAAAGTGTGGATAAACACCTGCCTAACCCATTTTGAGAAATAATAACACGACATTTATGAACCACTTTGCACAGAGCTTATGAATTCCCTCCCTAGAGGCTCTGAGTTTGACTCTAGTTACTCTAATTATTTATATGCCTACATTCCAGAGGAGTTGAGAATTCGTAACTGGTGAGAAGGGGAAATGCTTCCTCTTGAGATTACTGGGGATTCGGTGTTGTCCTCTTCTGATACAAAATGTTTCTCTGACGCAGAAAATAACCCCACAAAATAAAGTGTGACTCTATTTCAGACCCAACTTTCTTCCCAGCTCTACCCATGGGTGATTGCTGCTCCGGTAGGCAGCTGAGCTGGGCTGGAATCACATATTAGAATTACTACTTTACCCCATAGGGGCAGCTGGGTGCAGCAGGATCCATTATGAGGAGGGTCCTTTTTCTCCGGAGATGAAGCATTTGAGTGATGTTGGGTATCCTTGTTTTCTGCAAAATGATTCTAAGGCTGCTGGGCTTCGATGGGTGTTTGAGGGTTCTGACTCTCAAGTGGGACAAACCAAAATTCACACCTTTACTCTGCCTCCTGTTACCATGGAATTTGGGGGGAAATTCCTTAACCTAGTCCCAGAAATCTCATCTGGGAAACGTGGAAACTTAATAGTCACTTCATCAGGACATTTGTGAAGATTAAATGAAATCAGTGTGTCAGGAATATATGCCCCAGCCACAGTAGGTATTCAGTAAGTAGAAGCTATTAACGTTACTATGAATAAAAGAAGGTGTTTAAGCCCTTTTATGAGGCACGAACCAAATGTAGTCTCATAGCGGGTGAAGCACATAATAGAAGATGAAGGAAGTGGGTCAGAAAACAAATATTATTCAGTGAATGCGGCACACCTTGTCCGCAGTTTGCAGTTGAAGAACATGGGGCAGCATAAATTATGGTGTCTGAAGATGCTTATAGGAGACAGCGTGAAAATGTAAAAGGATAATATCATACTGCATGTTCATGGATTCTTTGTTGTTTCAACATTTTTTGGTTTGTTTTACGGTGATTCTTTTTTTCAGCTGAACCCCTATTTGGAAAAATCTTATCAGTTGAGTTGGCCTTTAGTTTAACTTGTCCTGTTTCTTTTTTTTAATTTTTTGATTTTTTCAGCGTTCTAAGATCCATTGTTTATGCACCACACCCAGTGCTCCATGTAATACATGCCCTCCTTAATACCCACCATCAGGCTCACCTGACCCCCAACCCCTCTCCCCTCCAAAACCCTCAGTTTGTTTCTCAGTGTTCAGAGTCTCTCATGTTTTGTCTCCCCCTCCGATTTCCCCCAACTCTTTACTTACTTGTTTTAATATTTCTCTCCACTACCAGACTAATTCATTCTAAACCTTATCATGCTCCAGCTTCTGTGCGAAACTCTTGGTACAGATGCATTTCCTGCTCTCAAGGAGCAGACAGTCATATATAGGGAGAACACGAAGCATTTATTTCATTTGTAAACCTTTCCTCTCCTCCAGTCCATTAAGGAGGACCAACTGCAGGATTCTCCTTTGTGAAACAGGCTCCAAGTGTAATGCAACATCAGAAGAGCCATGGTGGAAGATATCTCTGCTAGTGAAGGCAGGGAGAAGTCAGTCCAAGAAAGGAGGTGCAGAAAAGCTTCATAAGAAGGAGGGATGCCTGGTGGCTTAGTTGATTAAGCATCTGCCTTCAGCTCAGATCATGATGCCAGGGTCCTGGGATAACTCCTGCATCAGGGAGCCTGCTTCTTCCTCGCCCTCTGTCTGTGGCTCCCCCACTTGTGCTCTCTCTTTCTCTGTCAAATAAATAAATAATTTTGGGGGGGACTTCACGGGAAGGAAAACTGTCACAAAGGTTTGGAGACATGTCATACTTATATTTGTATTTTTATTCCAAATTCTCTGCTCCCTGTTCTGGCATCTATCATAGTGTCATCGATGTGCTGTCCACAGGACCTCATTGAGTTCTTCCAGTTCCACAGAGGACAGAGTCTGTTCTCCCAGTGGGTGCTGACTTCTCTCTGGGAGGTCCCATGAGATGAGACCCAGAGCTATGGTCCAAAGAAGCAAAAAAAAAAAAAAAATCCATTAGGACAACTCCGTGATAACCAAGGAATGGGAGTTATCAGAGTTAAATAGCTGGGAGCATGAAGACTGGGTTTGCCACATTAACAGTGGTATGAACCTGAATGAATGACATCGTCCCTTTGATTTTAAATTTATGCACCTTTAAAATGAAAGTAGTGATACCAATGCCACCATGAGATAAAGTTTATAGAATCAGTTAGCGAACTTTATGGAATTTAGAAGACTCTCTTTTACATTTTAGTTTCTTTCCATTGATTAGAAGACGGTCCACAATATTTTGATGAAACTTTTTTCCATCCCTCCACCTGGCTGATTTGTAGGGGAAGATCTATTTCAGATGGTATCATTTAGAAAATCAGACATTTAAGCCTTGATTAAATGACCCCTTGCTCAGTTAGAGTTCAGTATCAGTACCCTTTAATGATTGTTGCTTTTATCAGCTGGGATTTTATTTGATCTAAACGTTAAATCCCTAGGACAGCTTTTAGGGTTGCTTTCAGCAAAATATGCCACTTGGTTACCTAAGAATGGCACATCTTTCATCCAAATGTGATAAGAAGTCAGCTTAAGTGTAGAACAGGGAGTAATCTAAAGTCTCAGAAATTCTGAAGTTATGTCAACGATGAATTCTCTGTAGGCCTATCTGGTCTGTCAGTAGAGAACCAGATAAGGGAGAAGAAGAGTAGAATGGTGACACAGCATTGTCCAGGAATGAGTTAGCATCAGAAGCAAAGTGCACTTTGAAGGTGAGAAGGGCAGGGTGGGAAAGGTGTGTTACAAAAGCAGCTAATCCAGCCTTCCTCAGACTCACGTGAGGAAACTCCTGAGTGTATTAACTTACTGGGCTTCTTTGCAAGGACTTAATTTAATAGTTCTAATGCTATATACAACTCGAAATCATTATTTGTTCTGTGTTTAAAATGGGAAATTGAAGGTTGACAAAGTCATTTAGACCAGCCTGGATCTCATGCAGAGCAATTGGTTCAGAGCTATTAGCACAGCAGATTTCTCGGTCCATTGAGAGTTTGACATAGTAGGGGAATCTCTTCATGATTCTTTCCATTTCAAGCTCCAGACAAAATGCCCTTCCTGGGTCTTTAACTTGTTTCCTTGATTACTTTTTCAGTGTCTCTCAGGAAAGTTTTTCCTCAATTTGGTGCTCACTGGTCCAAGCCCTTGCTTCCCTTTCTCCTTGCTCCTTTTTCTCTCTCTCTTTCTTTCTCTTCCTTCCTTCCTTCCTTCCTTCCTTCCTTCCTTCCTTCCTTCCTTTCTTTCTTTCTTAATACACCATCTTTGAGAAACTGCATCAGATGGAGATCTCCTAAATTTACTGTTCTCCACTCCTCACTTTTTTTCTTGGCTGTCTACTCAAATTTCTCCCTTATACTTTTGCAGTAATATTTCATATATTCACTTTTTTCCTCTAAACGGTTGCCAAAATATGCAGCTGCTTCCTCCTGAATATTGTGAAGATCCACCCTCTTATCTATCAAAAGGAAAAAAGACTTCATTTCCAAACCCCAAATTCCAGTTAAACATATAAGAAATGAAGAGTCTCTAGATAAACTACTATTTGGTTGACTGTTATTTTTTTTTCTGCTTAATTTTACAGTCCTGACTTCACTTGCTTGGGTCAGCCTAGGCCAAGGCAGCCACAAACATCATTTCCATAGCTTTCGTTCCACTATTCACTTGGGCGCCCTGTCCAGGCAGCTGCAGGAGTATAGCTAAAAGTTGTACACTGCACACCAATAGCCTTTTCCCTCTTGACCAGGGTAACCAGGACTGAGAGGACCTATAGAGGAAATATCCTCTCCCTCTATTCTTTTTTTTAAAGATTTTATTTCTTTGATATATATAGAGAGAGAGATAACAAGTAGGCAGAGAGGCAGACAGGTGGGGGCGGGGAAGCAGGCTCCCTGCTGAGCAGAGAGCCCCATGTGGGGCTTGATCCCAGAACCCCGAGATCATGACCTGAATCGAAGGCAGAGGTTTAACCCACTGAGCCACCCAGGTACCCCCTCTCCCTCTATTCTTATTCTTCCTGGTTAATAAAATAGACATCTCCAGCCTGTTTGCGGTAAGAGGAAGAAGTGCTTTTTTTTTCCCCCTTTTCTGGCCCACTCCCATAAAAGGAGGGGTGATACTTACCTGTTTGGTGTGGTAGTGAGGGTGGGGTATCTAGCTGTCTGCTGTTGGGTGAAGACCTGGAAGGTTTGTGGCCTCCTTCCTCTGTCTGTGTTAATAGGACCCTCTGCATTCAAAAACGATGAGGCAAGCCAGGATCTTCCAGTACCTCGTGGGGCAAATGTCTGTTTTGCAGGTCTGAAGTCACTGAGTGTGTGAAGGGTGAGTGAGGAGCATCCTGAAACCTACATTGGCCTCAAGTCCAAGCTTTATGCTTCAAAATAGTTTTACTAGTACAAATCATATTTTTAAAAACCCCTTTATCTATAATTGGATTTGGGCTCAAAGAAGACAGGAGGAATGATTATTATCTTAAACTCCAGTAAGACCAGGTTTTCTATTTCCTTTTATTTCCTGATTATTAAAATTATATGCATCTAAAACAATAATCATCTTTATTTCCACAACTCATTGCTTTTTCCTTAGGTATACTCATGTCAATCCTAAGAATTAAAAGGCATCTTATGCCCAACATGATTCTAGCAGCAGTTCCATGACAGGAATGGGGTTGCATGGAGCTAATCACATTCTACAGATGGGGAAACAGACACAGGGAGGCAAGATGAAATGTTGGAGGTGAGACCATTTCTGTGGATAGTAGAGGAGCAACTGATAACATTATCTCATTCTTAATGTAGGAGGTCAGCCTGTCTCTCTTGCTTTGTTCTGCTCTACTAAGCACAGTGGACTCTCAGTCAATATTATCTCAAGATACATTGGGAGTTTTTTTAATTTAGTTTGGGAAAATATGAAGTGAGTAATTCTACAACTCAAGAAGAGAGGAATTAAGAAAAGACATGGTAGGGCTCTTGAAGAGATTAGAGCTCCTTCATCAAAGCCTAAATATAAGTAGATAGGTAGGTAAGTAGGTAGTTACATACATATATACATATGTAATCTTCTAACTTTTCTGACTTTATTTATTTATTTATTTATTTATTTATTTGACAGACAGAGATCACAAGTAGGCAGAGAGGCAGGCAGAGAGAGGGGAGGAAGCAGGCTCCTGATTCGGGGCTCAATCCCAAGACCCTGAGATCATGACCTGAGCTGAAGGCAGAGGCTTAATCACTGAGCAACCCAGGCGCCCCGCTGACTTTATTTCTTTAAATTAAGCTTCCCTGGTCTTATTTTCTTTTCCAGCATTCTATTCATGTGCTTTTGCCTGCCACTGAGTCTCCCTTAGTTTGTGTCTTATCTGGCTTATTTGGATACTTATTCACAACTCATTAGCCAACCTTGTGCCTCAGGCAAATGATTTCATGTTTCTGAACTTCAGTTTTCTCAAATCTAAATTGACACCATTAAATGAAACCTCTAGATTCCCTCTAGCTTGAACCGTGAGCAGAGTAAGGTAACTCATTTGAGAAGGAGCTGAGACCCAGATGCTCTGGCTAGTGAATGTGGTCATACCCATTCCATTAATTATTCCTTCCACCAATTTAAAATGGGGTTATGCAGTCTCCTGGAAAAATATTGAAACATTACCCAAGGTTTTAATTTTGGAGGTCCACTATTGTAAAGCATGTCTAATAAGCTGGGGGGCTCTGACTAAGGCCATATCATAGAAAAAGTCATTAAGGACCTCCAGGGGAATTCACTATAAGTGAAAAAAGTGTGAAGCACATAAAAACTCTAAATATTAAAGGAGGGTCATATTTCTATCAGTGGTTTGGTGAGTGGTAGGAAAGTTCATTTGACACTAGTCATCTTTGGCATAAGTTTTATGCTCTGGGAAAAGATAACATATGGGAATGGACAAAGCTTTACCACTATGCTGTAATGCTTTAGGATTCACAAAGTCTAGCTCTGGGAACTTCTCCCAGTTTTTAAAAAAAAGTGTTGTGTTCTTTTCATTTCTTAAAATCAGTAATGTGAATCTCTGATCTTAAAGAATGGTGGTATTATATCAGCTCTGCTGCATTCTTATCCTATCAGCATCAGGGCATTGCAGAGTTCCAGCTCCAGGGACCTCATGGCACGGCAGGTATGGCATCCAGAGCAGAGCTGCAGCTTGATCTGAAACCACTGTGAAACTGCTCGGACCGGAGTCCTCGAACTTGTCACCACAGTGACAATGATCCAGATGATTAGTTAGTGCATGTAAGCATTCTGGTGGACATTCTAGAAATTTCTTGAAGAAAGGGACTCTCTAAGACTGGCTTTCCTGTGGTCAAAAATAAGGTAAGCATTAATGTTGATTAGAGAATCTCCAATAGATCCATTCATTGCCCATCCCTTGCTCAGCTCTGTATGACATGCAGTCTCCAGCAAGCTGTACTTTTCAGACATCATCCTCTGGTTTCTGGGGCTTTGGCCAATGAGAGGCACTAGAAGGAGATTAAAGGGTGGAAATCAGGAGAAACCAGAGTATTTCTCCCTCTCTCTGTGTTTTTTAGGTGGCATCTCTGGCAGTGATTATGTATCTTTGATGGCTTCAGTTGCCATCCAAAAGGCCTGTCAAGGTTTCAAAATCCACAGGATGATCCTCAAGTCTTCTTCTCTTTTTCCCTCCACTCTAGGGGTAGAAGCAGTTTCTTATTACCAATCTCTGGCTTGTCTCAATGTCCTCTGGTTGACTTCTTAGCCTTTTTTGTTGAATGATAGAATATAATCAATTCTCTGCATTAAATTTCTCTTTATTGAATAATGAAAGTGTTTTCTGCTTCCTGATTAAATCTACTGATACTGATTGATGAAGCCCGAGAAACCTAACATTTTAGTCAGCTATTGCCACAGTAGTGCTGCATAACAAACTCCAAAGTTTGTTATGGTCTTAACATAACAGATTTTCTTCCTATATTGATGGATCTATTGGGCTCCAGGCTTCCAGATGAGTTCAAGTTTGTGCCATATGTCTCTCCTCTTTTTTGGATCAGTGGTTATCCAGAACATATGGTATGATCCATGTATCTTCTAGAACCGAGGTTGAAAGGGCAGCAGCTGCACTGGGAACATGTTAATCTCACCATGGATCATCAAAGGACAGAAGCTCAGTTGTGCAAGCTCATTTCTGCCCTGGTCACATTTCTTAATGTCTCATTGATTAAAGCAAGTCACACGTCAGAGCACAAAATCAAGAGCCAGAAGAGTCCATTCTTCCCACCATAAAGCCAGGCAAGGATGTGGCTATATTATTTTATTATGGGGAAGAAGCAATTGGAACCAGTAACCAAATCTACCACATTTGGCTGAAAGTAAGATTCATCATCTCTAAGAAAATTAAACAGTATCATCATTTATTATAGCTTGTACAAGTGGTGGCTAACTCATAAAAATCTATTGTACTTATAATCAAGGTTTTATTTTTTCTGTTTCTGGACACTGATGTTGATGTGCAATTCAGAAGTTGAGTCTTTTTTTTTTTTTTTTAACCAAAGACCTTTTTACAAAAAAAAAAAAAAAAAGAAGAAGAATGTCATTTATTATCTCTCAAATTAAACTCACCATTCTATCTGCTTCTTTCTATGGCTGAGGCTGGTCTCAGTGGACCACATCTCTGCTTTGCCTGCTGATTCCATGCTTGGCTTTGCCAGCAACGGGTGCTACAGGGGGCTGCCAGACTAGGGCAGGAAGTAGGGACTTTCTCCTTTTTATTTGCTTCCTTTCAGCACTCTCTCCAGTGAATATAACCCAGCAAAACTCTTTATCTCAGCAATAGCAGTTCATTCCAGCGGTTGCAGTTGGATCCAGTTTCCAGTGTTCACAACACTCCTAGCACTAGCAGAATGGCACCCCCCTCTGGGAAAAATTCCTCCTCCAAGTGTCTACATTTTAATAATTCCAATTTTTTTCCCTCTGCTATTTCTTTTTAAGGAGTGAGAGCTGCTTCCAGCAGCTGTTACTTCATCTTACCTTAGTGTTCTCTTTTTCAGTTAGCAATTCTTTTTATCCAATTAATAATTGTTAATATCAAATGCTTTCTTCTATTTATTTATTTTTAAAGATTTTATTTATTTATTTGACAGACAGAGACCATAAGTAGGCAGAGAGGCAGACAGAGAGAGAGGAAGGGAAGCAGGCTCCCCGCTGAGCAGAGAGCCCATGCGGAGCTCCATCCCAGGACCCTGGGATCATGATCTGAGCCAAAGGCAGAGGCTTTAACCCACTGAGCCACCCAGGTGCCCCTAATGCCTTCTTTTAAAATAACAGGTGAAACAGCTGTCTCCTACCAGAAGATACTTTTTCATAGAATCTATACTTTTACTTAATAAGATTCTGCTTCATCTCTAGGGAAGACACACATTGTCCCCCCCCCCCCCCC